>JAODUD010000019.1:4199174-4221099 GCA_026784285.1 Stomatorhinus walkeri | reverse complement strand
GGGGGCGCTGTTTCTCCTTCAGGTGTAGCAAGACTCGTTTTCAACTCTCTCCCTTCAGGCTGTTCTTCAGGAGGGGCTGGGAGTTGTGCAGTCCTTCTTCCAGAAGAACAGCTGTCGACTGCCCCTCAGTCCGAGCTTGGTGGCCAGAGGCCTGCTTGGGAAGGTGAGACGCTTAGCTGATTTCGCATCGCACTCTCCTGTGCTTATAGCACTTGGCTTCTCAGGAAATGCTGGATTTAAAGGCTTGCAGAGCTTTTCGCTTGATGCCAACATTAAAGTCCAGCCAAGCAGTTTTACCTTCGCTTCTGGAAGGACGTCTAGCTTAATAAATATTTGACTCTGATCTTTAACTGGGAGCTTCCTTTGTTAAATTCTCCTTTTTGTTGCTATGGTTATATGGTAATTATCTGTGCCACTTGTGTGAGAAGACGGCACACAGATATAGGGTTTTCTTTTGTCTTCCAACAGGCCTGCTCCTTCTTCAATTCCAACGCAGTGCCTCTGAAACTTGCGCTGGTCAATGCCGACCCACTTGGAGAAGAGATCAATGTTATGTTCAAGGTAGGACTTAGTGGAAGTTGGCCAGCCTTAATATGCTGGGAAAACCCAGCTATATCTTCAAGATAATGTGTAGGAGGTAGAGAATGGCTGAAGAGTATCACAGATGAATTAAATATTTACACCGTCCTCTTAGGTTTCCAGGCAGATAAAAGATTTAAATAAAATAGTCTGAAAGTAGTTTGATTCTTTAAGTATCATTTGGTTGATAAAGTGATACGGCTGATGGAATTAATTTATGTACTTAAGAAAATTCTTTTGGTGTGGTCTGTGTTTAAAATGTGCTTTTTTTGTTTACTGAAACATTTCAGCAATGAATTTTCCATGAGCCGATATAAACCTGATCCTTAATGTGCATACCAGACCCCAGCTAGAGTACATTTCTGTGGGATGTGTTTCATTGTCTGGGACCAGGGGAAACTGGTGGAGTGCCATGTTGGATAGTTTAGTCCCTCTAGTGGCAGGTATACATAATTGCAAATGGATTTTTCACAGCATAATCACAGAATTTCCTGTGATTGTTCTGATGGCATTATGTACAGCACACTTTGTATGGTTATTTGACAAAGGTCCTAGTTTAAGGGAAAAAAAAGACTTGGACGGTCTGAATGATTTCATATTATGAACGATTAATTTTTTAAGTTAGATTAACTAAATTAAACTGCCAATTTAACGAACAGGGGGTGTTTTTGTGATCACCTGTGCGTAATATGTTTGTGCGTGACAGGTGGGAGAAGACCTCAGGCAGGACATGCTGGCACTGCAGATGATCCGAATTATGGACCGGATTTGGCTCCAGGAGGGTCTGGACCTACGAATTGTCAACTTCAAATGTATCTCTACCGGAAAAGACAAAGGTAGACCTCACGGTTACAGACCGTTCGTTGTATGCTTCGTTTTCTGTCCCTGAAATCATGTCAGCCACCTGCTGAGAAGTCTGCTGCTCGTCCAGCCCACATACACCGGAACATTCCGGAAACTGAGGGGCTTTGTTGCTATGGATCAAATTTGGTGTTTAAGCCTTGTCTGCCGCTTGCTGATTCAGGCATGGTTGAGCTGGTCCCGGCCTCTGAAACTCTACGGAAGATCCAGGGAGAATATGGGGTGACAGGCTCCTTCAAGGACAAGCCGCTGGCGGAGTGGCTGCGGAAGTACAACCCAGCTGAGGAAGAGTATGAAAAGGTGCGAAATTTCGTCATTGGTTCCCAGTACGACCTGCATGAAACCAGCATCCCTGGGTCATGGGGGACTCTGCAGTGGATTGTCAGAGTTTGATCTGTAACGGTACTGTTCTGTGGTGCTTCTCCTAATAGGCATCCGAGAACTTCATCTACTCGTGTGCGGGCTGCTGCGTGGCTACCTACGTGCTGGGCATCTGTGACCGACATAACGACAATATAATGCTCCGCTCTACCGGTCACATGTTCCACATCGATTTCGGCAAGTTCCTGGGGCACGCACAGATGTTCGGAAGCTTTAAGAGGTATGTTCATCAACTGCAGTCTTGCAGCGTGAATTGCATTCATTTGTTTGTTCCTTCACGTAGGCCCATGCATTATGGTATGTTAAATCTGCCCTGAGAAAGCTCAGGTGCTCTTTATGTCTTACCAAAGTTCTCTGTGTCTTTAGTGAAGTTATTATTAGGTAGGAGCTACAGAAATAAATCTGTTTAACACAGAAATAACCCAAAAGCGTATAGACACTGTGCTACTCCTTGGAAAATGGGTCTTGCTTCCAGGTCTTTGTCCATGATATTTAATCACAAGTTTACTGAGCCACAGTTCACGATTGTTTTATTCTGACATTCCTTGCCCTGGCACGCATTCTCGAACCTTTTGTGCAGTTACTGCCACACAAGCCAGTACCAGTCCAAAGCTGAACATCATAAGCCAGTACCAGTCCACAGCTGAACATCATGTAACAACAACTGTGATAAAACCTGGAAATCTGGAAGCTGGTTGAAAGAATTTTAAGGGTCTGCAACGCTGTCATTAAAACAGAAGGAAGCTATTTTGAAGTATCTAAAATTTGAATAGTCCAGACATTTGTCAGGTACTGTGTATAAGAAGGATTTCATGTAGCATTGTTTTGTCTTAATTGTGCTACTGTATGCTGGTGAAGCTGTCATTTAAGTACACAGGATAGACAATTGGAGATAAATTCTTTGTGTGTGAGCGTTCTTGGACAATAAACTTGATTTTGATTCTCGTTTGGGCACCGTAGTCGTATTACTTCAAGACGGCATGTGATCACATTTTCTCTGCTCCTCCCCTGTGCCAGGGACCGCGCCCCTTTTGTGTTGACTTCTGACATGGCGTACGTCATCAACGGGGGGGAGAGGCCCACCAGCCGCTTCCAGCTCTTTGTGGACCTGTGCTCGCAGGCCTACAACCTGATACGCAAAAATGCCAGCCTCTTCCTCAACCTGCTGTCCCTGGTAATTTTATGGCGTGGTGCAGCAGATGTTTCCCCTTTTTCCTCCAGTCGGGATGTCATTGCCAGTTCATTTCAGAATGTCACTGTTACGTATGTCCTCCCCGTGGCGTCTGCCGACTGATCAGTGTGCGTGTGTGCGCGCGTGCGCACGTGCGTGTGTGTTCACAGATGACATCATCAGGTCTTCCAGAATTGACCGGATCCCAGGACCTAAAATATGTGTATGATGCTCTGCAGCCTGAAACCACTGATGCAGAAGCCACCATTTTCTTCACCAGGTGTGGTAACAGCTCAGTACATTGGTTTTTTTTTTTTTTTTTTTTAAACATACAGCTAATGCGTTGTAGGGGATTGGTGGTTTCATTGCAAAGGGAATCCAGAGTAGTAAATTCTTTTCAAAGATTCTTTAAAAAAATATGCATATACTGAAAAACGGAAACATTTTGTAAAATTGTTTGCATGAACACATACAGCCTATTTGAGTTGTATACAAAATATATAATTACATGCTTAGAAATGTGGATGATTCTAACAGAATAACCATATATCAACATATGTAGTACTTACACATGTTGCATTCCCAGAAATGAAAAGCGGCATCTAGCCCAGTGCTACTGTCTGGTCGCTTCCTTCCAGGCTGATCGAGTCCAGCCTGGGCAGTATGGCCACCAAGTTCAACTTCTTCATTCACAACCTGGCCCAGCTGCGCTTCTCTGGCCTTCCCTCCAACGACGAGCCCATCCTGTCCTTCTCACCCAAGACCTACACACTTAAGCAGGACGGCCGCATTCGTGACGCTTCGATCTTCACTTTCCATAAGAGATATAACCCAGACAAGCACTATGTGAGCACTGCTGCTGTTATCCCCGGACATCTGTGATGATCTACAGCACCAGAACCGTCTATGCTGCCTTTTTGCTTTGGAAATTCGCTTAACAGCACAGTGCCGACTAAGGCGACAGTAGGAAGCATACTGTAGTATAACAGTAACACATGGGACAGATGTCTTCAAGGGGCATTTCACCCCAAAATTGAAAGATGTGTTTTAGAGGGACTTTAGTGATATCTATCCACCTAGGATGTTCTGCTGGGAGTCGCCTAGTTTTGGTGATACTGGTTGTAGAAATGTTGGGCTTCTCTTGATTATAATGGGAGTGAACGGCATGATTTCTGTGGTGATTAAAGTGCCAGAAAAATACTTTTTTAAAAATTCAACAGCAACGTCTCTTACACCATGACACCATGATCCAGTTAATGAAGATACTCCACAGACTGTTGTGAGCAGTTCCATGTACTAAATGTTTTCTTATACCAAACTCCACACATCACCCATATTGTTGTGCAGAAGATACCAGTATGAGCACCTCATCTTCTGGATGGATGAATACAAAAGCCCTAAAGCCCCTCTAAAACATCTTTTTTTCAGTTTTTGGGGTGAACTGCCCCATTCAGCAACAAAAAGTTTGAGGTTCTGCTTTTCTTCTTTGGAGACAGACATCTGTTGATCCAAGGTGACAGATCCCAAAATGCTAGTTGAAATTTGCCCCAAAACACTAAGTTCTATTTCATGCTATGCATCTTGGGCTTCTGAACAAGCTACCAGTTCCAGATCTTTGGAAATTTGTTACTTTAGGGTCACAAAATCTTTGTTGGTTTGGGATGTTGATGACGATGCATTGGGAAATATAAAAATACAAAATGCATTTACAGAATTCAGGAAAGTGTAATTGAAGTTGTGTTCGTGTAGGTCAGTGTGCCCCAATCTGGTCCTCGGGGACCCACAGTCGGTCCACATTATTGCTGTCGCCCAGCCCCTGTGCAACATGGTGGCCTGTCTGCGGGTCCTGAAGGACCTGATTGGGAAGCACTGGTGTAGGTCCTAAGTAATGTTGGTTTTCTTTCCATCCCGCAGACGTACGTGGTGAGAGTATTCAGAGAGGGCCAGAGTGAGGCGCAGTTTGTGTTGCGCACCTTTGATGAGTTCCAGGAGCTGCATAATAAGCTGACTATCCTCTTCCCGCTATGGAAGCTCCCTGGGTAGTGTGCTTTGTTGTCTTAATGTGGTTGTCTGCCATGTTAACGTGTTCTGATCTCTGGTATAAATGGGAGTCCACAGGCTCCCACAGGGGTGATGATTTGGTTGAAGTTCTACCCCCTTAACGCCACAGATTCCCCAACAAGATGGTCCTGGGCCGCACACACATCAAGGAGGTGGCAGCTAAGAGGAAGGTGGAGCTCAACAGCTACTTGCATAGCTTGATGAGGAGCTCCACTGAGGTGACCCAGGTGACTGACCCCTCCTACACGATGACCTGTGTTTTTAAGGAAGCTTCCAGTCTCTGTCCTTTAAAGGATTAAAAATGGTCTCCATTGTCCCCTCAGTGTGACCTAATCTACACATTCTTCCATCCGATCGCTCGAGATGACAAGAACGAGGGGTTCGAGGGCATGACTAAACCTCAAGGTAGGTTATCCAAAGCCTCATTCTCACCACGCAGACTCGTCTTTGCTTACCTCCACCCCTAGCAGCAGTGTAGCTGCTTGTAATAGTGCAGTTGCTTGAACAGAAAGCATTAACGGTGGGCGGGCGGTCTTGCAGATATGATGCCGATGAGCCCGACCACAGGGAAGGTGGGGGGCGAAGTGAAGCTGTCTGTGTCCTACAGGAACGGCAACCTTTTCATCATGGTAATGCACATCAGAGACCTGGTGAGTGTCAGTCTGCCTCACTGTCGACTCTTTTCCGCTTTCCCTGTGAGAACAGTAACTGGCTCCTGACCTTATGTCAGATCATGTGACCTTATGTATAATCATGTGACCTTATGTCAGATCATGTGACCTTATGTATAATCATGTGACCTTATGTCAGATCCTGATGTCCATTTGTTTCTTTGTTCATTTCCTGTTCTCTCTCGCAGGTGTCAGAGGACGGCACTGACCCCAATCCTTATGTGAAGACCTATTTGCTTCCTGATCCACACAAGACCACGAAACGCAAAACAAAAATCTCCAGGAAAACCAGGAACCCCACCTTTAATGAAATGGTGAGTTTTTCCGACTGCTTTTTTTCTAATTTGAAAATCTATTTCCATTTTTAGCTGTGGTCACACTACAGCAAAGCAGGACAGATGTGACAGGATAAACTTACAGCTACCGTTATTTTTAGACATCCATTATCAGTGATTGCGAGCTATTTCTAACGCAGCCCTACATAGGCTTTAAGAGGGCAATCCCAGCCGGGTGGCTCGGAATATCGTGGAATAGCTGTATTACAGGCTTGGCATTTAGCTGAACCGAAGGGATTGACGCCTGGCCGAACGCTGACGGCCACCGCATGCTGTCGCCCCCTGCAGCTTATGTACAGCGGCTACAGCAGAGAGAGCCTGAGCCAGCGGGAACTGCAGCTGAGCGTGCTCAGTGCCGAGCCCCTGCGGGAGAACTGTTACTTGGGAGGCCTCACCCTGAGCCTGAAAGACTTCAACCTCAGCAAAGAGACTGTCAAGTGGTACAAGCTGACGGCTGTGCCCTACTTTTAGACCCCCACAGAGGGGGACTCACGACTGCTCACTACACCAGTTTGTTCCTCCTGACACTAATCATGATTCTGACCTCTTTTGTTGCTAAAATATAACAGACACGTGTCGTGTTTTCTTAAATTTTGACATTAAAAAGGACCAAAACTGCTCACTTTGAAAGAGTGTATATAAATATATATATATATATATATATATATGTGTGTATATATATATATATGAAGACATTTTATTTTTAAAACAACTCATTTTTACAGTTTTTATACGTAGATAAGGCAGAAACAGAGACTAGAACGCCTTGGCAGGCTAGTGGAGACCCAGGACTACAGGAAGTGAGTCAGCATGTCTTAATTCAAGTGCCAAAAGAATGGAAAAGGGTGACAGGCCACTTCCCGGGGGGGGGGGGGGGGTTGACTTTTTTTAATATTGTTTTTTTGGACACCCCCTCTTTAATAAGCACATTTTATATTATGTAGGGTATTATCTGACACTCACAATGCACGAGGACACCCGGTTGTTAGCGGAACACGATATCAAATAAAACTTGTTTCCACATCTTTGTATTTAAAAACTTTAATAACTGGGAAGGGCAGTAGAACATTCAGGCAACAGAGGATAATTAACATTTAAAAAGGGGGAATTTTAACCTCACTTCTAAGGGCACGTGTCTGAGTTTTTTTTATAGCGAATATGGAATTATGAAGTTCATAATATCACACTTAGTAAGGTGACAAGATTCATTCTTTCAATGACTGTAAAAACATGCTGAAAATTTTATATAAATATGGCCAGTTATTTATTTTTGAATTGGTTCTTAACCTGAATGAATCTGTGTACTGTAAGCCTGAATTTAATATTATTGAACAAGGTTTGTATTAAAACTGAATTTATTTCCATACTGAAATTTAGTGTTAAAATGGTTACTTACTAAATGTTTAGTTCTGATAAGCCTTGGGAAAGAAATACTTTAAAACAAAATAAATATTTCATATTTACTGCTAAAGCTTTACATATTGTTTCTATAAATAAGTGTGTACTGAAATCCGATAGTGGTTCTGTTGACATTACCAGAACAGTAAATTTTAAGCCATAATTCAAATTTTCCTTTGTTTTCGTATTATGTGTATAACATTATTACTAGTTTTTCATTTCTAGTTAGATGACATGTGCTATACCATCGCAAAATGTTGTTTGTACATATGTGTGTGACCCTCCTGGAAACAGACTTTTTAGTGCAAATATCAATAGTGGGGATCAAAAACATTGTGGCAATGCCTAACAATATATTGACAAATGGCAAAGACTTGGTAAGGAATAGGGCCACCCAGAGTCCCCCTGGGAATGCTTTCACACAGGGGTCCAGATTTGGGTGAAGTGGGATATTGCACCATTCTTCAAGAAAAAATTCCCCCATGGATGAAAGAGGTGGAACATCCCATAGAGGTTCAATCTGTGCTCTTCCTCCATGTTTAGCTAGAAGAAGGTACCATCAACATCATTTTGTGGGTCATACATAGGATCCTTACTGCTACGCAGGGTGTTTTCTTTTGGTATAGATGAAAATACCATCCTATTAAGAAAGCAGCATGATGGAAACTAAGAGCTTCTAATTAGCAGTTGCTCAGTGAGGGAGAGTGAGCTAACGGGTGAAAAGTTAATTTTCGTGTTTTTCCACAATTATTTTGAAAATTGATATTGTATTTTTCATTTTACAGTTTTGTCTAACAGGGAGGAAGGTGGTAGTGTGAAACACTAAAAGCATGACACCACAAAGTTAATGACTTACAGCATAACTATCAGCATCATACATGCTGTCACTTCCTTTATCATGGGCATGGCTTCCATTATTTAAAGGGAAATGTCAGCATGTTAATATTGAGGATGTGTTTTTTAAAAAAAATCTACATCCATTACCTATTAAAAAAACAATGTGGAGGTAGCACAGTGATCAACCTGAGATGTGTTGTTGCCTCATCCTGGGTTATTCCCTGTCTTGTGCCAATTGTTTGCAGAATGGGCTCCGAACCCCCAAACTGAATGAATTAGGGAATGGAAAAATGTTGAACTTTATAATTGCTAGTTTTATATTGTAAAAGTTGGTGCCTGGTATTGAGTCAGATGGAAAATCTGGCTAAATTCATAAAAGAAAAATCAATATTTCCATCTTTGAAAAATGTAATAGTTTGCCAGTATATAAAGGCATTGTTCATGGGACAGGAAAAGCACTGCTTAGCAGGAAATACCATATAATAAGGCTTGATGAGCACCACCTGGTGGATTCTATCGCACTTCGGAACATACCACAGCCCTCAGACTGCAATATTTGCCCTTATTTTATTTCTTTCAGCGTTTTTCTGAACTTGTTCACTGATACCGCTACTGTTTCCAATGTGAAATTTCAGGGGAAAAATCATGAAAATCATATTTGGTTTCTGTAAAATGTATAATGCATAACATTGCATACGTCTCTATTTTTAAGTTTACTTTGGAGTACCTATTTTTGACCAGAAAATGACCTATCATTAGTATCACTATAAGTTGGGTAGGATATCATTTTAATGTTCCGTTAATTTGTAAATGTATAATTCCACGTGGCATGCATTAAATTTGCATATATTACGATTAAATGTGTTTTTAAAACATACTAGGGCGGGTAAAATGTGGTTCGGAGCAGAACATCGAGAACTTTTTTTTTAAAAAGTATGGATACTATTTATAACTATGTTATACCTAGTACACTTGGCTCCCACTCTAATAATAGTGTTACTGAAGCAGAGTGAAATACTAGCGAATCCTGCGTCCCACCTCAACGGGCCTTATCGGGCAGGGAACTCCTCCTTTATCAGCGATCAGGCCGCCATGCTTTGGGGTGAAACGAAAAGCGACTAGGAGACTGCGCACAAATGACTGTGCGTCACTTCCGGAACAGGCCGTCATCCCTGTTTCTGCGGGGTTGGCCGGTCTCTTCCGTTAAAACGCCATCATGGGTCGTATGCATGCTCCCGGGTAAGCCGGTGTGTTTTTCCTTAATAAATGCGTCCTCCCGTGTAATTGTTCCGAACTGTCATAGAGAAATTTCCAAACGGACTGTATACTGATTGCCTTGTTCGATGGGTACTGTTTTCTCCTTTGTACCTTCACAGTTCAGCTTGTTTCTAGCTGAGCGCATCATGGCCGCATGTAACGCTGATTAATGCTATTACTCCCAGTCTCTTCTTAATCTGCAATGTTTTCCATAATGAACTATGGTTTTACGGCCATAAGTACTTCCGAACTTAAATTACTTGATTAAATACATAGCTTCAGATACCGGTCGGTAGTCCTGGATTTTGAATGAATAGCGCACTAGTAACGTGTAATGAATTTGCTTATTTGACGGCCGGCCCGTTCAGAATGGGAAGCTGCCTGCCTAGCATCAGTCAAGACACTTGCCGTTTAGTCTCTGTTATGGTTTGCATTGTGGATCTCTGATCAGTATGATGTCATTTGTATTACAGAAAGGGCTTGTCCCAGTCGGCACTTCCATTCAGGCGAAGTGTGCCCACGGTGAGTTCTAATATATAAACATTCAGGTTTATTTCCTCAATGCATAGTTCATTAGGTTTATGCTATAGTGACTTTTTTTTTTACCTTTTTAGTGGTTGAAACTCACATCAGATGATGTCAAGGAGCAGATCTTCAAACTGGCCAAGAAGGGTCTGACTCCCTCCCAGATCGGTATGGCTTTTCATTAGCTTGGGGAAAAATCCATAAGAAATAAAACGCTTTCATTTACGTCATTACTGACTGCTGCCATCTTTTTGGCTGGCAAAGGGATGGTTCAGACTTTGTTTTAGTCCAAGTGTTTTTGCTTGTCAGTTCCACTTAATGGTTTTGTTTTCCAGTGGATGGCACTTAATCTAGGCCCCTAATGATTTGGGTTGCACAATTCTGGGAACTTGGAAACTTACCATGGGAATTAACAGGAATGTATGGGAAATAATGGGAATAAACTGGAAATTTGCAAAATTGCAGGCTAGCCTACAAGAGGGAACATAAATATAATTAAAAACAAATCTTGACAGCAGAAATAATATCATCATTGTGTAACCAGGTGCATCTAATTGTGTGCGTGTAAAAATACCCTCAAATAAGCATCTTCCTCAAAATGCACTGCTTAAATCCTATGTTATCATTCATACAGTTTACTTTCTTTGCAGTATCTGACAACTTGCATCAATAGTTCAATATTTCCAAAATACCCCAGCTTTCTTTGGAAATGTTCTGTCACTTAGCAGCCCTCCTAATGCCGTGTGGCGTGCCTTTCTCTAGGTGTGATCCTGAGAGACTCCCATGGAGTAGCCCAGGTGCGCTTTGTCACGGGCAACAAGATCCTGAGGATCCTCAAGTCCAAGGGTCTGGCCCCTGACCTGCCTGAGGACCTCTACCACCTAATCAAGAAGGCCGTGGCTGTGAGGAAGCACCTGGAAAGGAACAGAAAGGTAAATCTTAATATTGGCCAATATTGGCCCCCCCCCCTCCCAGCAATGTGGGCATCCATGGTTAAAAGTTTGGTGGTACTTTTTGCAGATTGAAGTCTGACGTTTTCTTTGCTAAATATAGTTTTCATCTTTATTTCAGTTACATTATTTTTGTTTTGAGTTTTTTTTTTTTCAGCTTTAGTTTACAATAACACTGGTCCCAGCAAGCCCAACGTGTACGAACAGACACTGGCACCATCAATCCACATAGAATAAGCCCAGATTTTAGTCGAAATATTTTCTCAAACACTTATTCACATTGTAAGATAGCAGGCAGACAACTTGGTCTTTAATAATGTGTATTTAGCAGCTATAAAGATTAAACAGCTCTACATGGTAAGTTAATAAACATGAATAGATGGCACCTATGGCATTTCTGCCTGTTCTAGTGGTCCATCATGCAGAATAACACCTGTGTGTTTATTCTTCCGGTGCTTAAGCAAAGTGCCTCTGTGGTATTTCATCAAGTGCACAGTGTACAAAACCTTTTTGTTTTGTGATAATTTGAATTACATAGTGATATTGAAGGAAACCACCTGTTGTAATGAAGCATTTCTGAAATAAAAAAATTAATCTCATTTTTAAAAATTGTCAATTTAAAATATTGACATCAGTGCTGAATTGCAGCAGCTCAGGGTTCAAAATGTGTCTTGGTCTGTGTCAATATTTTGGAGAGACAGATTTTTTTCCATCATTACAAAATATGCTGGCTTTTTTGGTCCTGTTAAGGTGGATAGGAAGTTGCTTAATGGCTGTGTAGTGGACAAATTCACATAGATTTTGAGATTTTAAGTTTTAGATGAATTGTCAGCTGCTGTTAAAATAAAGTATTAGTAGCTATCCTTTTGGCCTTTAGTTAGTGCACTCTTTAGGTCATTACAAAAGTTTGTTTTTTAATGTGCTCTCCAGAGTAGACTTTGTGTGAAGTTACATTTAGTTTCTGAGAACTGAACCCTAATCTGAATTGGTAAATGTTTGCATGTTGTACAGTCAAACCCTAGTGTCAACAGATGTCCTCCTTTGGTACAGAAATACATCACTACTTAAGATATCAGCTGCTACATTTCTGCACTTCATATTGTGATATCTTGTTATATTGTGATTTCTTGGTCAAAGAGGTAGTACCAGTTCAGTGCAGGCTCCAGAAAAGAGGCCGAAAGGTGTGGGGCATGATATTCCAAATTAATGACAAATTCATTGGAAGCACATAGGTTAAACTGAGTGCAAACGGTTTATTTGCTAATGTGTCATACCACACCAGTCCATTTAAGAACCGGCAGTTATTTCTGCATTTATGTATAGCCTTTCCCCGGGGTTACGTTCCAACAAACCAATCCTAGAGCGAAAATATCGTAAGGAGAAAATGCATTTTAATACAATACACCTAACCTAACAAACATCATAGACTTGCCTAGCCTACCATAAACATGCTTAGAATACTTGCATTAGCCTACAGTTGGGCAAAATCCTTGACACAGAGCCTAATTTATAAAAGAAGTGTTGAATATCCCACGTGATTTATTGAATAATGTACTGAAAGTGAAAAACATTTAGTCGTCGTAAAGTCGAAATATTATGAAACAGGCCATCGTAACCCAGGGAGCCTCTGTATATTATACGGTTTGTAAGCCTTTTTCTGAGCATATGTCCTTCACCTCTTTGTGCAGAAACATCTCACATCTTTGTACTGTATTTTTTGGAATACCTGCTAATATGGTGTGAAAATGCTCTAAGTAAACATCAGGCTGAGCACATTTTTTGAATGGGAGGAAGACTGTAGTTCAGGGCATGTGTTCACACATCACTTGCAGCATGCAACAAACCCTGAAAGTGCACTGGAACTGTTTTGCAGGACAAGGATGCCAAATTCCGACTGATTCTTGTTGAGAGCAGGATCCACCGGCTGGCCCGATATTACAAGACTAAGAGGGTCCTTGCACCCAACTGGAAGTAGTATGTATTGAATTTATGAATTAGACATTTGTCAATGGTGATTTCCACTGAGCGTCAGATGTCAAGGAATCTTGAGGTCCCACACTTTAATACCACATGGATGAACGGAATCTTTTGGGCGTGCTGATGGATGCAATTGTTAGGGGTATGACTAAAAACAGACACCATTTCTCCCTGCACATTTCACTTCCTGGTTCTCTCTTCTATAAGAACTAAGGTATGTCTGATGTGCTAAAGTAAGTCTGAAGGTAAATTAGCAGAGTGGCGACACTGTGCCAGTCTTGCCAGTCTCCTTCATACAGAATGCCTCTCCAGTGTGTGAGACGCAGGTGTCGGCCGTGTGCCAGGGGGGATTGTGTTGGAGGCTGCTGTAGTTTGCCCAGCTCTACGTTTCTTTGAATGTCCACCTTCAAGGATTCTCATGAAGGTCGAACTGAAGGCAGACAGGAAAATGGGGGACGTGAAGCCGATTGATCACAGGGGGGGGGGGGTTGTGCTGGACTATCTTATTATGGGAACAGAAGAATTTCAGGGAGAACTGGAAATGATTGGGACAAGAGTTACATCTATAAACTGGAAATGAAAAGTACTGCATAAATGGACAATACGCACACAAGCATTTGCCTTTCCTGTGCTACAAAGATGATTCTTGGAACCTGTTAAGTCAAAACCGGAGGTTTGGTTTGTTTGTAGCGCAGCTTCCTGAAAGTCATCCTTTTGAATGTAGGCGAAATGAATATTGGTACGAACAATTTCCTGTGACAGTAATACCTTATTTGGTTAAGGTCTTGGTTGTAACCTGGTTAATGTTTGCTAATAAGTAATGCCAAATTAACTAGTTAAAGGCCCCACAGCTACAAACAGCAGGGTATGGATTTGAGATCAGTTAATACTCAAAGCAGGAATGCTATAGGAAATGTAAGATTAATTACAAATGCTTTCATTCTGTGTGATTAATCTCTGCAAACAGTTCCTTATTTGGATTGAACAGATTTTAGTAGCCCTACAATTCTATATCCCTTCCCAGGAATTGTTGAAGACCTCTTAGACCACAGTTAATGCTGTGCTGATTCGCCATAGATGGGGAAACGTCCCACAGTAGTAACAATGTGCCCCTGCAACCTGCCGTCATGGATATTTGAAGACCAGAATCCTAGTTATGCGCAGCTAGAGAGATTCTAGAAAGGGTAACAGGTCTGACCCTAACTGGTCTTATGTAACTATATTTTGGCTGCTCAACTAACACCCTTAAGAATTGTCTCTGTATAAAGCTTGGTTAGGTTAGGAAACTGATTGCTGGGTGCACTAACTTTTTTTTCTTATTTTTTCCCCTCCCTCTCTAAATCACAGTGAATCCTCTACGGCTTCTGCTTTGGTGGCATAAAATTCAAGAATTTCAAGAAATAAAGTGGATTTTGGCTCAGAACTTTGCGTAGTGTCTTCTGTTGTGGATTTAAATATTTTTCCATGGGGTTCATTAAATTTCCCAGTGCAAAAAATCATGTCCATTACCCATAATTGTCTAAAGCAGGGGTCTCCAACTCCAGTCCTAGAGAGCTACCGTCCAATAGGTTTTCTATCGTACCCAGCTTCTGATGAGCCACACCTGTTTTCAGGTAAATACCAGGGCCAGTTGTGGCTCATCAGAAGCCAAGTGGGACAGAAAACCTACTGGATAGTAGCTCTCCAGGACCTCTGGAGACCCCTGGTCTAAGGAATGTAAGCATTATCCAGCACTCTTGGCTCTCTTCATGGGTACCGCTGGTGGTCAGGCGTCAACCTGTTTATTGTTGAGAGGCTCAATAACCATGTTTCTGTCACTGTCCTATGTCCTGTATTTACAACTAACTGTACAACGATTTTTTACAGAGAGGAACAGTTCAATTTCACACTTAAATTGTTCTCTTCCTCAACAGTTTTTGTGAGTTTTGCGAATTCCACATTTTCACGAAATGCATTTATTACCGTTTTATCACGTCTGACGGTCTTAAAGATGGGTTTATGCTTACAGACCTTAAGTTACACTCGTCAGTCTTATCTATAGCGCCGGACCAGATATCACTGGGGGGTCCCGGGGCGTCGAACTTTCCTCCGCCGCTTCTTGTAGCTTCCAGCGCCGTTTACTGGTAATCGGAGACGACACGGAAAAAGGGGAAGGGGTGTTGCTTAATGAGGGAGGGGGCGGTGGCACATGAATGACAGCGCGATTCTCTAACCGCGCCTGCGTTACTAGTTAAACCAAAGACAGATAAAGGGGTGGTACGCCCGTTTGCCCACGTTAGTCATTTCCAGGGGAGGAATAAGCGCGGCTGCCTTTGTAGACGAGAAGTGAAAACCGTTACTCTGTCTCGAAATTATTACCGGCGAACAATAACACTTATTCGACTGGATCTGAATCATGAAGGCGGTGTACGACCTCACACGAGTAATCTGGAAGAAAAACAAGGCACTTTCTCGAAACGTTAACAAGCAGAATCGCTGGTGAATTTATTGGCGCTCTGTATCGCTGAAAATGGAAAGTGTTGTGGGTCCTGGGAAGGAGAGAGCGGACGGGGCCGCCGTGCAGCGATCGGGGGAGGCGGCGATGTTGATCTTGCCCTGGACGAAACAGATACTTTGTGTCGTTTGGGATCATTTGCGACTTCTCGTTCATGTTATTTACTACAGTTTCTTGGCAGGTGAGGAGATAGTTTTTCTTTTGCTGTGGTGCTTTAAGATACTGATCTCTGCTGTGACTAATAGAAGAATGTAATTCCTGGAGTGTAAATGCAACGACCCGGGGGGGGGGTTGTCACTTTCAGATTCGTTCTTAAGTTATTTTTGGCTGTTTACATACCATATGTTTGCAAATTGGCGCAACAGACAGGCTGAAATATACGCCCATGTGGTAGAAAAAGTATAATTTTAACTATTATGCGTATTCCATACGGCGAGTACCGACGGTAAAATGTTTTGTGAAACATGATGCGAAAAGTACGATTAGGCGATTAATCGTGCGCTTGACAGTTTTCCAGCACCTGCTTTTGTTGGTTCCAAAATGTGGATGAATTAACAATTTTGTGCTGCCAATCGTAACCGTTTTGTTAATGTTTGAATGCTCTTCCGCAGTCTTCCAGATGTTCAGACTGGAGGTACACTTGAGGATCACGGATGAGACGGGTCATCACGTCCAGCACATGAGCGCGTCTGACCGGCCAGCTGAATCCTTCATCCTCTCTTCTTTGTTTGATGGGACAAACATGCTGTCCAAGTGTGGCGTGGACACCTATGCGGGAGGCTCGCACGCCACGCTGCTCTCTGGTCTGCGGCCAGAGGACCTGTGCTGCGGTTTGGTGGACGATTTTGTCTTGCGTGCTACTGAATGCTTCACTGAGTCTGATGAAGATTTGTGTTTGGGGCATCACCCTAGCTGGCATTCGAATAACAGTGCTGATTGGGACAAACATGTGGCTGAAGACTTAAATGGTACAGCTGACTATAACACACCTGTGGAGGTATCTGAAACAGCGCCTGAGTCTGGGTGCAATAAAGACCTGGAGGAATCGTCTTGGGATGATGATTATGATGATGAGGATGACGATGAGTCCAACCTTCAGCAGAACCAGGCAATGTGGGAGTCTTTTACAAAATGTAATGATCCTTACAATCCCTTGAGTTTCTCTGCTTGTATCTCTACCTGCTCCAAGAAGGAATACACATGTGAGACAGGAGAAAATAGCAATGGGGTGAACCCCGATTCTACACAAAAAGAGGAAACTCTACAAAATAAGTCACAAAAGACATATGAGGACAGCGACCGTGTGTGTTCAGACAGCGACCATGTGTGTTCAGACAGCGACCGTGTGTGTTCAGACAGCGACCGTGTGTGTTCAGACAGCGAGAGCGGTTGGGACAGTTCCTGCGAGTCAGCAGCTGAGGAGGATGTGGACAGCCAGAAGATCTGGGATTCATTCTCCCATCCAGAAGACCCTTACAACCCCCTGCACTTCACAGCCTGCACCTCCAGCTCCAGGAGAGCTTGTTCAGGGGTTGTCAGTCATGGGGAGGAGACACCCGATGTTGCAGCTCATGAGGATGATGATGATGATGAGTTGGATGGATTGGGACAGGATGACCGCACGGGTGGTAGTGAGAGCGAAGAAGCCCATTGCTCAGAAGAGGATGAGCTGTGGAACTCATTCTCCCAGGGTGACGACCCTTACCACCCTCTTCACTTTCGGGCTTGTCTACGGAGCTCCCCGCCAGCACAGGGCGTGGCAAACCTTGGCCCCCAGCTCACAGGCAAGACCACCCAACCTGAAGGTACACAGAAGGCCTACAGGTCAAAGCCACGTTTGCCAAATAGACACTTTAAGCACTGTTGCTCCCAAAGGTCCTGGGACGGTCGGAATACTGTCCCCTGGACGAAGAGGAGGCTGGGCAGCAGGATTCCAGCGGAGCCTCAGAAAAAGGAAAAACCACGGATAAAAAAGGTTAATATGCCTGCATAAAATTACGCATATTTATACCCAAAGTAAATTAACTACCTTCCAAATCAGGGTATCCCGTAATTGTACTAGCAAAAACCCTGCCCTGAAAATTCTTTTAGTATGTTTATTTCTGTCTGTGTTTCATGTTTTCCCTCAAAATAACTGCAGTGCTGTGTAACAGCTAAATATTACAGGACAGTGACTTAGTGACATGTGACCTGTGAGTCAAGGCATGCAGCAACAGTGTCATAATGTTCCCTTGTCATATGGTGTTTACGTTCCACATTGTAGATTCTCAATATGCCCAGGGAGATTTATCATAGGATAAGCATGTGAAGCCAGGATGGTTGACAGCTTAGCAGA
This sequence comes from Stomatorhinus walkeri, assembly GCA_026784285.1. NCBI lineage: Eukaryota > Metazoa > Chordata > Actinopteri > Osteoglossiformes > Mormyridae > Stomatorhinus > Stomatorhinus walkeri. The sequence continues at coordinate 4,203,267 of JAODUD010000019.1, read as the reverse complement.
GGGATGAGATGAGATTTATTTTTTTGTGAGTAAGCATGTATTGGCATGGGTCTGTCTGTCCCTGTTGCAGGTGAGGTTCTCACCCATCATCCATGTCCACGTCATGCGGGCCTGGTCCTCTGCCCTCCAGGCGTCCAGGAAGGGACAGTGGGAAGAAATGGCCCGCGACCGGGATCGTTTCCAGCGGCGGATTGCGGAGGTGGATCAGGCCATTGGTTACTGCCTGAGTCCTTCACACAGGGAACAGATTCTGGCTCGTATACGGGACACCTGACAGCACCTACCCCCCATCACAAACTCTAAAGTAGAATTTTTAAATTTCTTTACAAACATTTAGACTTTTCTGATATTCACGTTCATCTCTTTGACTCGGTCAGCTGAATCAGCTGGGTTGAGTCTTATTGTTTAAACGCTCAAGAGATTCTTTGTTATTTATTTATTGTACTGCTGTCTTCAGTTTGGGGCTCATGCACTGATTTTTAAATTTTATTTGTTGATATGTCAATATGGTTGACTTTTATATGCCTTACAGATCCACCAATGTCTATGTCAGCATATCAATATGCCCTTAATTTGCAATCTTCTAAAAACAAATATTTTTGCAAGTCTTTGTTTCAGTATAAAGACCTGATTTATCAATTAAAATTTGGTGAGCTTTGGCACTAATTTGAGGAATGATGTCACTTTTCTATTGTTAATAAAAGCTGTTGCTCTTTTCATTTTTGAATTCTCAAGATAATCCATTAACTGAAGCGTGTTTTTTTTTTTTTTTTTTTGGGTGCTGAAAATTATTGGTTGATTTGTACCCATGGGAAAATATAGTGCAAATACTGATGTAATCTGACACCTGTTACAGCCAATCAGTTTCCCCCAGGATTCTTTTTACCCGAGGAAGCACATGTCTGATCTTAGTCACTGGATTGCATGGTGATGAGTCTGGGACTGTTGTTTATCATCCTTGGGGTCACAGGGAGGGAGTGATGTCTCACGGCCAAAGTTCACGTGTAGTGATTGTGCTGCTTAGTGAGTAGTGAGAAAGACCCAAAGTCCTGTCCTGTTCTGCTGCTTGGTTCCGAGTCATTCTTTATAATAGGCCGTACGGATTGTTGGTCACGTTGGCACTTCTGAGATCAAATCCTTTGTGGAGTTTAAGTGATGGAACATCTGAGAACTTCCCTTGGGATTGACCGAGGTGATTTTATGTTTTGTCCAGTTTAGTGGAACTGTTTTCGATGGAAGTCAAACACTGTTTGATGTTGCTGTTTCAGAGGACTGTTAGAGGTGACTTGTTCACTGTTTCATGTCGCAAGAAAAAAGGCTTGTGTCCTGCTGCCTGGATGACTGGTACTCTTCAGTGGTCACTTTGTTAGCTGCCCGCACCCTCCATGGAAGGTTTCCACAGGGCATCTGCTCACGCCTGTGATGGTCCCTGCATCAATGACGTCATGAGTGAGCAAGGGTTAAAAAACAAGGCATGATGAAATGTTCTCTTCGGAGGAGAAATCAATTAGCATCCGACCTCCCCCCCCCCCTTCCCTGGAGATGCCTGATGATGTGTAAGGAGCATCGCGCAAAGCCTGGCAAGCGTTGAATGCAGTTGCAATTGCATGGGTGAGGTGCGTTATTATGTTGGGGGTGGGTGATTCCACGCTGTGTCCCGGTGCACCTGCTGTTTCGATAGCGAACTTCGATGATGGATGATTGACTTGTATTGAAACACAAAAGGTTGCTATTGATTGCCGTTACCCACGCTCACCAAAACAAGCCTTGCGTTTCCTGCTTATGCGAGTATTATGAGGAAAGGAATATTGGCTTTTGGATGCAACATTGTGGCGCGATAAAGATGACTTGATTTGTCATTCACGTAATCCCTCCTGCTTCCTGGAGTGCGCTGGCACGGTGCGCTGAGAGAGACTATCAGGCAGAGAGGTGTTGCGTTACTTTGTCCTAGCAGGAGGGCCCAGCCCCAGCAGCCTTGGTCTCCAGGCAACGCAGCGTGGTAGTGAAAGGATTACTGGTGATTGCATGCGGTGAGGCCAGTCAGGTGTGGCACAGATGGGGGAGTACGGGGCAAGTGCGCGGTCTCGCGTGGGGCAATTATCCAGGCCCCGCCGCGTGATGCAATCGGGGAGCTGGTATTGTGTCTGTGGTACGGGAGGCGGCTCTGTCTCCACCCCCACCGGCAGCAGAAGATTTGCCCCTGCAGGTCAGAGACGGCAAGCGGTCTCCTTGAAGGGCTTCAGTCCTGCTGATGCAATAAAGCCACAAAAACAGTAAACACACAATGCTTGGCACAGATGTGGTTTCAAAGTCACAAGGCCTGATCACGTATCATGTCTGACCTGTAATATCACATTAGAGAATATTACAGGTTACATTTCGCTGGTTTGAGCCGTAATGCTCTTCACCTCGGATAATAGCGACTGATTCACCGACCACCTGCTGGGTGTTGTCACCTAGGTGTATCAGTAGCAGAAATAATGGTAGAGCGTTTCCCACGACTGAAGTTAAAGTGGCTCGTTTGTTAAATTCAGGTAGAAGCATGAGCTCACAGTGGTAAATGATCAGCAAAAAGCTTATTTAACCTGACAGAAATCTTAACATCAGATAGCTGGGTAGATATTGGAAAACGTCATTCCAGTATTTAGGCATCTTTTTTGGTGCATAAAAACGATGTTATTAAATATGTAGTAGTTATTACATATAATAAGTACTACTATAATATAATGGAATTGGAAATTCAGTGCAGTGCAAGAAGCATTTTCATTTAAAGGGTTAGAAATAGTAAAATTTTAATATTTTATTGAAAAAGATTAACTTCACCGCCAGGTCACAGCACAGGGGAGCATGTTTGTCGCTCCCAACTCACCAGATAAACGTCATACTAAGCGTCAAACTTAGAACTTGCAATTGACTATTTTAACCACAAGAGGTCAGTACTTGACTGATATTGCAGATTGATTGTATAACTTGTTGCTTGAATAAAGAAAACTCGTTTAACTTTGTTTTGTAAAATTGATGTTTGGATATAATAACAAGAGGCTTATTTTTCAACTCATGAGTATTGTCTCTCATCTTAAAGCTGAACAACGTCATTGTACAGCCCTCTGCTTTGTTTGCCGTATTGGCTGCCATGGAAACCAAGGTGATTTTATCTATTAAGCACAGGAACCGCGCCACAAAGTCAGTCGATAGGCTTCACACAGTAAAAAATACATAGTTGCACAGAATATTTTTTTCCAAGACATAAGAGCCGGTAAAATATGTATTTTATTTCAATTCACTTAAATTATGCAGAGCAAGTAAGAAAGGCAGAGCTAATTATGTAGAACTAGTAAGAAAGGCAGAGCTAATTATGTAGAACTAGTAAGAAAGGCAGAGCTGCCAATAGGTATCTGGATCAGTCTGAAAACTGGAAGGACAGGTTTTATGAGGAGGAGTCTAGACTATGCTGATATGGATGTGTTTGTCTGGGGCTGTGCGGAGAGGCTCATTCCTGGGTAAAATAGTGATAAAAGGGTCAGAACAGAATTTCCTAAGGGCCACATGGCGATGTTTGACAAAGCGCTGAAGGGGAGTCATGATGAACGGTGATGATTATTTAGTGCTTGTGTACATATTGGTTTTGCATCATTTCTTATGAGACAGATAAAGACAGTTGCAATATGTGTACTGCAGATGATAAAGTAGTTTTTCCAGTCATAAATCTATATGTTCTTTTCTTAAACTTGTCGGTTAGTGTGTAATTAAGCAAAAATAGGACTTTGTGTGACCCGTTTAGAGAGAAGATCTTCCGGAACCTTGCTGTCACCATTGTGTACTTTGAATCAACATAACATTCAGTAGAGGTTCACTGGGAGTGAGTGTGTGAGAAGAAGCACTGGGGGGTAGAGGTGGTTGTATTGGCTGACTTTCACTATAGGGTTACAATGCCCACCCCATTAATTTACACCCATGTGTGGGTTTTGGGTTTGTCATTGGTTGATGTGGATTTCAGTATATGCGACATGCACTACCACCCAGGATGCATTTTGCTGGGGGGGGGGGGGGGGGGTGCATGGGACAATTACCCAATTTTTTTTTTTTAAAAAAT
>JAODUD010000019.1:4172705-4189278 GCA_026784285.1 Stomatorhinus walkeri | reverse complement strand
CTGTGATACAGTTTGTATGCAAATCTGTTTATCAAATCTGGTCCACAGATCGATTAAAAAAAAAAAAATCCATTTTCCACAGAATAAAAAATTATGAAATTACGTAACGTCATTCCACTAACTCGGCAAAGCTGAGCAACTTTCACCACTGGCACCCCCTCGCCTCCCCCGTATCAGTATTAGCAATATTGATCTAAAATTTATCAGTCAAAATTTACACATCGATCAGCTGCTTGTGTCACTTCCTGCCCCCCAGGGGGGACCCTGCTCTCGGACTCCCAGCACAGTGATGGTTATGTAAGTTGTTTAAGGTCGATAGCATAAATCTGTTCATATCTTCCATCTCAGAGAACACAGCTCTCATATTAGAGTTTTTTAATTTATGTGGAGTCAGGGTCTGATCAAGCCTTTCTTGCCACTTCTAGCTTGTCTAACAGGCGACTTGTTTTCATGTCACGCTACAAGAGGACTGAGGTGAATGTGCCTCACACAGAATGTTCAGACAGTGGTTTTTTTATATGTACCAGTCAAAATTTTGTAACCACTTTTCCATTTATTGAAAAAACTGCAGATTTTTTATTCCTGTTAAGCATTGGAAAGTTCAGCGAACAACAGTAAATGAAAATATGATTCAAATAAAACAAATTTCCTTTATAGCATGGAAAGAGTATGTAACAGTGCATGTCTGAAAGTGCACGTCTGGTTGTGTGGTGATGCCAGAGTCAAATTCTAGGCTGTCTGTTAACTTTAAATGCACTAATTAAGGGTTTCATCTCACGAAACAGCAGTAATGTTCCTTGTAGAATGGATGCCTGAAATTTTGCTTTTATACAGTAACTGCTAGAGCAGGTTACTTAGATGAATCAAAAACATGACATTCTCCTGCTAATGAAGGTACTCAAATGGTGAACATAATGTAAATGTATCTGTTGGCAAAGAACAATGAGTGTATTTTTAGTAAATGTTAAGAGACAAATGTAGAAAATCTGTGTGTGCAAAAACGTTTGACTGGTAGTGTAAGTTTATTTTTTTCGCAGTGGGGTCGCTAGAAGCAAGGAGTCGTAGCTGAATTAGTCCAGATTTATATGTTAGGGTCCACACACACAAGAAAACAACCCTGGCCAAATCTCACACTGTCTTTTCTCACATAATTGAGGAAATTGATGACAATGGCTTGCAGTGCTGTGGAAACAGTCTAATTGTAATTCAGCTCATGCCTGCCCAGGGGCTGGAATGTCCCTCTGTCCGCCTGACCGCTGGTTCCTGCCGTGGGCAGTGGGAGGGGCCGTGTGGCTGCACACTCGCCTTTGAACTGGGGGGAGGGGTGCCGCCACAGAGGGTGACCCCGGGTCCTGTCATGATGTTGACCCTCTCCTGGAATCTTCTGGAAACTCTGGAGTGCCCTACTTGATTCACAGTGAGGTTCGCATGCGGCTGGGCTGCATTTTGGTCACGGGGGCGCGGTGTTTGCACAGTCCCGCCGGAGCCGTTCCTTTCAGCCAGCACTGACATTTTGCCGTGGCATTTCCCCACTTGTGTTTGGGGGGGGGGGGGAGTGCTGGTGGGGAGCATGGGCTTACACTCAGAAAGGGGAAAACTCAGCAAGAGGATGGATTAATTGTTAGAGGTCCATTTGGTAGGTGCTACTGGGTCAGCCACTGCCCGGCTTTTCAGAAGAAACACCATAGCTGTCCTGCGTACAGCAGTAGACCTGGCTAGTGTCAGTTAGGATTCACTTTTATTGCCAGACCCACTTCAGAGGTACATAAATTTAACGTGTAGAGAAGCCTTTCTGCACACGACTTGTATTGAGCTGTTATTCTTGCACTGGTACTGTTGCTTTCTTGGGTCACAGCATTCTCCTTCAATCTGTTTCAGCAACATGGTGTTTTCACCTACAGAACTACCACTGACTGGGTGTTTTTTAATAATCACACCATTTTCTGCCAACTCTAGATTCTAGTGAATGAACATCCCAGGAGGGTCGCTGTTTCTGAGATGCTGGAACTATCATACCTAGTGCCAAGGATCACTTCACCTTTCGAATCGCGTAGATCACACGCCTTGGCCATTCTAATGCTCAGCCAAACACTAAATGCACTTCTTGACCCTAAGTGCCTGCTGCATACATTCCGCTCGGGTGGGGGGCGTGTCAGGGAGGCGTGTGGGATGAATAGATGGCCTTCACCGTGTGTAACTCAGCCCGGGTGCCTCGCAAGATGGGGCTCAGTGCCTAGGCTCCTCGAACCCGGCTCTGCGCGACTGTGAAGGCCTTGTATGATGAATCGGGAGAGCACCCTGCCCTTGAGCACACGACTGACCGCGTCAGGGATGGTTTTGTGTGGCAGCTCTGATAATTCCCCTCAAGAAACACATATGAAGGTTTGGACGAGATTTGGGCTCTGTTATGGTAACATGGTATACCATGGTATTTTTGTTTATATTGTTAATTGTTGTATTTTATCATGGGAGCCCCACCATTCTCACCCCCAACACCACCAAATACCGGAAAGGCATTGATTTAGAAAATATAGGCATGCCTCAGCTCACGAGCTTCATTTGTTCGAGGAGTCCGAAATGTTTGCGACCTAAATAAATTTTTCCCATTTAAAATAATGTAAATACAAATATTTTGTTCAAACCTCAAACACCAACTTTCTTCAGTTCTTTAAGTTTTAAATTAAAATAACATTAAAGAGCAAAAAAGAGAAGGAGAGAGCTTATGTTTACGGAAGGCGGACTAATACACAACTGAGCATATGCTTGTTGTCGAGCTGGTCCCTCGAAAGACGCCAAAACATGGAAAATAACCACAAAACACTCCCCTCAAAAAAACTAAACAGTTAACTTTAAAAGACTAACAGTCAAAAACGATACAGTAATTTCGAGAATGTGATTTTTTTTTTATTATTATGTTATTATGTATATTAAATTTTGAAACATCTGATTTCTAATTCGATTTGTTCGTGAACAGGACTGTTTGTGGGTCGAGGTACCACTGTACCATTAAAATACTGTATACTGGATGGTATAAAATACCGCCCAAGCTTTTGGATTTTTTTTTTCACCAGTTGTCTGTGTCACGTGCAATGACCAGAGCAGGCCTCTAGGAGGTGGTGATGAGGCTGGCTCATTGAAGGCATGAGTAAGCTCATGTACTGAACTGTAGTATGTGCCATTTCTTGGGGCCTGTGGAACATCACTGGCGGTCAAACCCATTACTATTAATGTAGCCAGTAGATGATGAATGATGGGAGCACTGCAAAGCCCTCACTGTACACTGTCCAGCCTGAGTAGCAGCGCAGTGCTGAAGAGGAAAGCTAAGCACTTGTGTGTTATGTCAGCCATTAACCTCTCTTCATTGCAGGTTAAATTAAATTTAATTTTTTTGTCATTTGCTATTCCCCAGACACTTTTAAAGACTTTTTGCAATATATTTTCAACAAGTTTTTTCACTCTGCTGTAAGACTTGAGAAATTAATCAGTTCCATTTTATTGTATAGGAGTAAGTGTTACAGAATGAGATGGACAGTCTTTTCTTGCGGTGGGGGGGGGGGGGGCACGGAAAACGGCCCGGACAGAGTCCACAACCGGAACCGGGCCGCAGGGGCCTATTGGCTGTGCTTGTGCATCTGCATATTCATGATAGCGTCTGGTGCTGTGTGGTTCACCTTCATGGTGTTTGTGCAAATTCGAAATCTCGCTGGAAAGTGAGACGACAGAAGTGGGATCAGAGTAAAACAAACGCTCTGGTTGGCTTTGAAAAGCCCTCAGTGAGGAGATCCCCTGGAATGTATAGTGTTTGGAAAGCAGATGGGTGATATGGATTCAAAGCTTGCCTGCTTACTTAAGCTCACTCGAATTATTACCCCCAGAATTTCTTTATTTTGTTTCATGCCGTCTCCAGTTTTCTGTTCATCGCGAGCTGCATTTCTCAGCTGGGGTCTTGCAGTTGCACATTTTCTGTAATTCCAGTTTTTACACTTTTCAATTTGAAAATAAAAGCACATCAGAAACCATAATTTAGCAGAACTGACATTTGTGATGATTAGGGTGAGTTTGCTAATTGTGTTGCTCAAACACTTTATGATGGAATGATTTGATTTTTGGGAATATTAAATTATAAGAATGATAAACACATTTCATCGATTTTGGTTTCTGAGTGTGAAATACTTGCAGACATTGCAATTCCATCCACTTCCAAGCAGTAAATCTTCATTATGTGTGACATCATTGCTGACTTTAACGGCAGCGTATCCTCTGCTAGTTTACAGCAGGGGTGACTGTGCGATATGGCCTGTGGGAGTATAGAATTTGTCTAACTTCTGTTTCAGTGCTTAATGTTATTCAATCTGTGTTTACCAGTAAGCCATTCACAAAAGTCTAGGCCTGTTACTAAGTAGTAATGTCTTCAGTCATAAAGGCTGCTGATATGACGTAAACACAGGCATGATCTGATTGGGTGTTCTGATTATTTGGTTGTTCTGGTCATTGCTTCGATTGCTGAGTTGAATCGAGCGTCTTCTGGCTGCTGCAGTGAGTGGCTCAGTGGGGAGCAATTTTGCAGGACAAGCCTAAGATTCGAAGTGTGAATCCCAATGTCTCCTGTATGTGTGGAGTTTGCATGCTCCTTTTAAGTGGGATTTCTTCTGCATTCGAAACATATGCGTTTAGGCTAATTGGCGTCTTATAATTGTGTTTGTTTGTGGGTGTGTATACCCTGCAATTAGCTAGCATCCTGCATAAGGTTAACTCCAGCATTGGGCCCTATGCTGTATGGGACAGGCTTCAGCGCCCCCCCCCCCCCCAGGATAAATGGTAGGAAGATGGATTGACGGACGGGCGGATGGACAGATGAGTGGATGGATGGATGGATGAGTGGATGGATGCACAAGGATTGAGGAGCCTCCAGTCTTAACCTCGAGATGGTTCTGCTGCTGATTTATGTCGCCTCGCGAGAACCTCCCAGAGGCAGATCCCACGGACCGGATCGGACGTCGCTGTGAAGTGGGCGGCCGCCTAAAGGTCAGCGAAAATAATTTCGGAAATATGTCACCCCTGACACTTCTATAGTTAGCCACATGAAGGAGATCGCTGTGCTGCTGCCTTCAAGGGTCCAGGAAAACAACAGCGTGTCAGATCCATAAAAAAAGCCCGGGTTTTGTTGCTCGACAGATCCTCTTTTGATCTTGGGCTCGAACATTGTGTCTTTGTTAGAGTGCAAAACCACAGGGGAAGCAGATTTCTGAGGGGGGCGACAAGCTGCTGTCTCTTTATCCACTGAGGAACAGATGAGGCCCGACATCCTTTAACAGTTTAAACATTCAGCAACATTAATTATTTGCTCACAGCCTCACGGATGCGGCTGAACCTCCCCACGTGTTTCAGTGCTGGAATTTCACCCATTTGTTTGCACCCCTGCTCTTTGTAGGTCGTGGAGACACTTTGTTTTTGCGTGTAGCTGTAATCTTGCGGGACTCATTTTCATATATGCCACCTTTGTGCCCTAAATGTGTGAAGCTGCAATATTTTGCATGCCAAATGCCATGAAGTGGTTGAGTAACGTCTGAGCTGCCTTGGGCCACTTAGTTTTGCCGTTATTACTGTAAGTTACCGTTATTTCACAAGTGATTTTAACCTTCTTTTTCATGTTGCCAGTTAGCGCGCTAACAGAAAGACGGGAACAGCTGATTAGGGTCAGCTTCACAGGTCCCTTTTGCCGGCAGAAGTACGGCTTGTTATGTTCATGTGATTATTCAAGGTGCCAAGGGAACCGATCCGGAAGCTTCCCTGATATTTTTATTAAGAATTTGCATTGTGTGGAATCCGTAACTCTTCTGGATGGCAGATGACCTCCCCGGCCCCTGAGCTGCTGTGAATCTCCTGTGTGATGAGTGGAGGCAGCAGGATGCATGTTTGCATGTGACAAAGATAAAAGAAGGTGCAGGTTGGCTGTCAGTGTGGCTTGTTTTGGACTTTGGCGACAGCACTGCTTTGATTGAATTGAACTGTCTGTTATTTGGGGAGGGGGCTGCGATTTACTGGCCAAGGAGCTGCCCCCTCAGTGTCGTAGCCGTGGATGGGTGAGACACCGTCCTCTGCGTGGTGTCGCCAGTGGGTCGTCTCTGCATCCCTGCCGCACTCCAGCGTCCGGGCCTGCATGGACGCTAGACCTGTATCAGCTGGCTCAGTGCGCGAGTCGCAGGGCTAAGGGGCCGACTGTGTCGTCCCGATGGTGGCGGGAAACTCTCGAAAAGGTACTGAGAGCTGTGTAACTGGAGGGTGTGTGGGGAGGGGTGGGGCTTTGGGTGAGGGCTGTGGAGGTAGGGGGTCGGCTGCCTTTTGCTGTCCAACCTGTGAGGGTACGGAGGCTTTCAGCCCAACTGCCGGAAAAACTCATGCATCCAGGTGGTTTCTCTGATAGTTTTGTACAAAACTGTTCATATCTGTGCACCAACACCTTTTATATTCTGCATGGGTGACGATCCTGATCCTCGGAGAGTCGGTGTGGGTGGGGGTTTTTGGGATGACCTCTCAGTGATGTAGGTCAGGTTTCTTCAAATCTAGACCTCTATTCCAAATTCAGGCCTTGTTTTCAGTTCTCCCAGGTAGTTAGTTTAATGATTACTGGTTCTGATTGGTCAGAGGCCTCACACTGACTGACAGGTAAAGGAAAGCTGGAAAATCAGCAGTGCTCGGACCTCCAACCCTCTCCCCCCAGTGTTCCTAGACTCAGCCCCGCATGCCTCTGTGATTCCTGTGATTCTTCTTGCATGTTGTCGGCACAGTGGCACAATGGGGATGATTGTTTTGGGCTGCTCTGTTGTGGTAGAAGCAGATTCAGCTCCGTCGCCCCCACCGGACAGCAGGTCAGCCTGTGCCTGGCCGGCCCACTCTGTGTGTGTCTGTTGGTGACGTCTCCTATAGCTCATGTGGTCCAGCCACCAAATCCCCTATGAATTATCCAGATTTTGTTACATGTTAAACTAAGGGCAATGTTGAGGTATGAAACTGTGCGACGTCAAGATACAGAAGGGCAGCTAGTGTGTGTTTTCCGCAATGAATGGTGCAGTGAGGAGTAAAGAGAGGTCAAAGGATGGAGAATGCTCAGTGCTGGTGCAACCCTACACCCCGCTGATGGCTCAAAGAATGGTGCCTGATTACAATAGTGTCCTATGTGGACAAAGGCATTTTCTTTTCCCAGCCGAGATCCCTCAGGGCTGGTGACTGGGAGTGCTGAATTTCTGATGGAACACAAAGCCTACTCCAGCTTTTCCCCTACCCAGTCCAGTATGCCTTCCCCGATGGGGTCGACAGCAGTGTAGAGCTCAGTCAGACTACGGTCAGTCTCTGTCTTCTCTTTGAGATGTCTATGTCTGTTGTTCACTCCGATCCCGCTTGTCGCTCAAGCAGAGTACGTTGGGAGATGCTTCAGGCACAAAGATGCTTAAAGCTTTAAAGAAGAGGCTCAATGGAGCAGTAAGAGCTACTGAGGAAACATTTCTGTCGGCCAGGCGGAGCCTGCAGTCCCGTATCTGTGCAGTTATGCTTCTAGTCAGCAGCCAGCTGAAGATACTTTTGAAATCACCTGCAAACCTTTTAGTGGAATTGCATTGTGATCTCACTGCCAATCCTTTAATTCAGAAGACTATCCTACACTTGGTGGAAAACAAGGTGTGAAAGTGGCTATCTTTACCAAGGAATTCAGATTAAATAATTGCCTGGCTGTGAAATGTTAACAGAATTCTAAGAATGCCTGAGTTATTTTTCTTCATGGGCTATTCATATGGCTCTGTGGGTGGTAGGGGGATTCAAGTGAACTACACTGGTGGTGGGGGAGGGGCCAGGCTTGGTGTGAGGAACATTTGCTTGCCCATTGAATGGGAGTTTTCCGGAAATGTCTCTCTAGTGAGTGAGTATGCGTGGAACATTTTTGGGTTGAGGGAGTGTGTGAAGTGGAGTGTCCTCTATTTTTTTTTCATTAAATGTCATTGACGTTGGCTAAATGCTTGCTAGGTGTGTCTTCACCGGATGGAATGAGTAATCCAGTCTGTTGAATTGCCACAGTTGTTCTTGCACTACCCAGGTGATATGGGAGCTGATGGCGTTTGGTTGGACCTGGACCGAGGTGTGAATTGAGTGGAGATGGCGATGAACAGCAGGGTGAGGTGTGTCAGGTGTGTCAAATGCATGTGGCCAGTGGGCCTTAGATCCTGCGGGAGACTCTTCATGAGATAGGATCATCACGTGGCCTTATCGTGGCAGGGGAGATAATTACTTTGATTTAAAAATGAAGTTTGAGCCACGGCTCATCTTAAGATGCTGTGCCGGGGGCTGGGGAAGACCTTCAGGAGGAACTAGTCACTTGGCTGGAAATCGTAATGAGTGAGACTCACCCAGCCAGCACAGCTGATGACTGAGAGATTCTCATGTATGGACTGAAACATCTCCTGCTGTGGACAAACTGTAACTGTTTCAGAGAAGGCATGTTTACTGCTAGTGTTTACGTGGTTTCTTAAAAGTAGTTTTAAAAAAAACTTCCAGAATTTGCAAATGATGCTCTGGTGAATATTTAACCTTTACAACACTGACATTATCTAAAAGGCAAAAGATGCCTTTTGAATATAATTTGTAGGGTGTGGACAACCAAAGGTTTAACAGGTCTGTCCTGCTTATTTAGGTTTCCTCCTAAACTTGATTTGAATGAACTTGTGAATCAGAATTGTTTTCCTGTTGTTATTTATTAATTCTTTTTGCCTGGTGATGTTTGTTGACAATTGTTGCTGTCAGGGCACAAAACAATTATTTGTATATCTTCCTACTCTATGGTAATTTCAGACAAGGATCTTTTTGTAAATTGAATAGGCTGTTAGCCCCCCCCACAGCAAACCGTCAAACTCATTGGCAAGGTGCAGGTTGTTAAGTGACGGATGTTGGCAGCCCCGGTTATCTCTTAAGCCTAGGGTCAGAGAATGAAGGATTTGGAATCTTGGCACTCTTTCTGTGTGCCACAGTAAATCCAGATCTTCTGGGGTCTGAGAATGGTTCTCTTAAGCTGTAGGAAGACGTCACATTGATGGCAATGAGCGTGTCTGATGATGCCATGGCGAACCTGTGCTCTACATGATGAAGAAGTCCAGTTCTAAGGGCACAGGCGCAAATCTATTCACTTCAAAAACTCAAAGAAGGATGTTGCTGGGTGAAGAGAAGACCTTCATCAGTCTGTGGAGGTCGTGAGGATTCCCAATGGAGACCTCCTAGTCTGGTTGTGTGGACTACAGTCACCATTGCTGTTAGTGCTGTTGGTCCTGGAATGGAAGAAATTAAGGGCTGTTCTCCGTGGATGTGTCTAAGCGGTTTCTTTGGTGATGTCATCCAGTCGCGCAAATCATTCACAGCCACCTGACCCACCGCGTTTACACATCCTGCTCATTGGCTTCACTGAAAAAGTCAGGCCGCACACATTTATCTTACAGAAATTTATAAAGTAATTAAAAGAGCTTTTCCCGGGGTGGGTGGATTTTCTCACTGGGCAGCCTGGAAGGACCATCACATTAATATCCCATAGTTGGTAACTGATGATGAGTGTTAACATGTAATGTTCATAAAAACAACTGGGCCCTGGGGGCGCTTTGGGAGGCGGTAGGGAAGGACAAAAGAGTGATTCAGATCCTGGTACAGTGCATGGTTGTGCCTTGCTGTGGGTTAGAGCAGCCTTTCTGTCAGTCAATTTGGGGCTCACGGTATTTAACCACCACCTCTGGGGTGTTCTGTAGAAAACACCAACGTTAGCTTCCAAGACTATGTACTCATTGGTAATGGATAGTCTAGCGAGCGACTAGGATGATATTGCCTCTCCAAGAATGGGGGCTTGCTGTGAGAGCCTTTCCCGGAGGTGCTGGGGAGCCCAGGCCCCAGGGGGGGGCACAGTGCTAGCCACCCCCAAGGATGGTGACCAGGACGGAGACCCAGGTCCCTCGGGAACCAAAAGGTACTTTTTTACCATGACGGGTTTTGCTTCAAAGTGAAATATTAGATGCCGTAAACCTGAATGGATGATTTTGTGGTGTGGGCCGCTTGGCGTGTCAGTCTGTGTTAGGGCAGTAGAGGCCAACCGACAAACATTGCGGTGTGTTACATCATGTTTCATGGGGGGGGAGTTCATAGATCATTCGGCACATAAAGCAGATGAACAGTGCCTCCTCTATGACCTTTATGATTCTTGAGAGACATGAAGCGTGCTTGTAATTCTGTGTGAGGAAACATAGGGGCGCTTTCCCGCTGTGTCTATCAGTTCCACGGCCCCATTTCTTAGCTATTATTGTCTATTATTGTGCTTTGTTTTGTGAAGAACAGAGGGAAGCCCCAAAATCGTGGTTGCACACTCCCGAAATTAGCTACATCAGAAAGAAGTCCTGTCTTAATATTACCCTGTATGGGCTGACGTCACAATTTTTGCTTGATTTAGTCTGGAATCTATTTTTGTACCGCTTTTGAACTTTGGGCTGTGTGTGTGTGTGTGTGTTTGCATAGATCACATTTGAGGACCAAATTGTCCCCAAAGTGTAGTAAAACCTGAAATTTCCCTACTTTTGGGGACTTCTTTTGAGGCCATTTGGATAACCTCAGTTGTATAAAAATCTGTGAATGCAAGCAAAAGAGTGAAAATGCCAAAACTCTTGCATTTGGGTTGGTTGCTTATGGTTAAGGTTAGGGATGCGTAGGGGTTAAGGGTGTTGTGATTGGGGTTAGGGTGTTTCCCATAGAAATGAATGCACGGTCCCCACTTAGATCGGAAGACCAACTTGCGTGTGTGTGTGTGTGTGTGTGTGTGTGTGTGGAGTTTACATGTTCTTCCCATATTTGTGTGGGTTTTCTCTGGAAACTGGTGGTTTGGCAAATTGTTGCTAAGTTGCTGTAGTATATTTGCATGTGAATGCACCCTGTGATGGTCTGGCATCTTGTCCAGCCTGCCCTTTCCATCATCGTGACCAGTTACTGGATGAACACGGAAGACCGATGCTGGTTTGCTAAGGGTGTCTGAAACAAACAGGTTAAGTCTACAGGATCCTCATTTATTTTTCTGTAGACATTTTATGTGCGGAAATGAATAGGATCCTTTTAGTGTTTAACTAGAAAGAAGCGTGCAGGAAGGTCAGGTTGTGCATTTCTGATTGTTACTGTTTTAGCATGTTGTTCTGTTTGAAGAGAAACAAGTTGAGACATTTGAAGCCTGAGAGATTACAGCGGTGACGCCACACCCGTCCCGAATCGCTGCGTAACACCACACGCGACGAGCGCATGGAGCAGCAAATGAGTAGGACTTACTCATGACAATGCGTGTTTTGTCTACGGAGTTTCTGGGCGAGCGCTCGGCCCAGCAGCGTGCCTCGCCATCCGCCCCATCCTTCGGCAACAAACGCACAATGCGGAGTGGGCGTTGCATTAAAAGGCAAATCATAACTGTGTTTTGCTGCCGAAGAAGAGAGTACATTCAGTGGTTGACTACAGGGCTTTGGAATTCCTGAGTACTGGAATGAGGACGGTTTTTACTTTCAGTTCTTAAAGAGGCGGTATTGTGTGTAATCAGAAACAGTAGGGGAACAATAGCAGTCATTTAGTGGCGGGGAGTCACTAGCAGAGGAAGACTGGAGAGGTGAGCTGAATGTCTGCATTGCTGCTCTGCTCCAGAACTCAGTCCCATCAGATCATTAATGGTAAGATACTTCACCTCATTCTACTCCGCCTTATTGTTTTTTCCCTGACCTTAAATATTAATTAAAAGGAAGCCTGTTCTTTGTCACGGCATGTCATTCTTCTGAGTGATTCGATTTCTGTCCTGTTTTTTTTCCGTGAATGAAGAAGGGAGATTTTTTTTGAATGGGATGAGGCTAAAAAGTTTCTTTAGGTGAACTGGGGCTCAAGCGTTGGTTTTGCTGCCGTTATCTGAAGCAGGTCCATGTGTCTCATCAGTAAAAGGGCATCTCCGCCTCGTAATAAGTTTTGCACGCTGACGTAGGAAGCCTGGCCAGTTTGACGCATAGCACTTGATGAATATTGTCGTCCTGGTGCCTGAAGGTGGTGTTTGTTATTCTTTGGGTGAGAGAAATGAATTATTATTTTTAAAATTATTATTTGATGTTTTTATTTAAACTTGTGGTAGTACACCTGTGGAATCAGGAGGCTGTTCAGCAGTTTAGAGTTTAAAGGTGTCGTTAACAGAGCGCCGGAGCACTTCCACGACAGGTGCCGGCACAGGTGGCACAGTGTGGTGTAGCTGGCTGTGTGGGGGTGTACGGTACAACACAACAGCAGCAGATGGCATGAGGAAAGGCAGAAGGGCAGGACAACCTAGGGGTTAACATGCACAGTTTAGCTTCTTTGATTAAATTTAATAATTAATCGATTAGATGGTTAGACTTGTTGCTTTGGTGGATTCTGTTCTATGAGGAGTATGCTTAGGGCTTTTTTAAACCAGGGACTGTGCTGTGTGAGGGTTAATACTGCGCTTCTAGGAGGACAGTGACTAGAGGGTGGTGTCATGTTTGTTCCCCACTGATTAGTTATGTTTCATGTCGGGATTTGTTGGAATGCCAGGCACGGTGCACTAATATGGATCAGCCACCAGGGACTGCTGTTGAGTTTCAGTGAAAAGTTTGCAGCCTACTGCTGCTTGTTTTGGGTCGAAAGCAGACAGTCGGTTTTTTTTCTTTTGTTGCACAGGAGCTGTGTAGTTGGACATGTGTTTGAAAGATCACTTCCAGGGTATGAGCTGCTGTTGAACCCTAGAATCCCACGTGCTGTTTCTGGAACAATTCCCAGTTGTGTCAATTAAACCCAGAGCTCTGAATCATGTGGTCTCTTCTCCAGAGAAAACTAAATAAATGAGAATGAAAACATCTTTGCGAAATTTGAGTGTGTTTTTGTGTGTGAAACTGTAGGATGCCTGGAAATCAGGTATGAAAAATGTTAATGCATGATAATCAGAAGGATATTATTCCACAAAAAGCTACAAAAAGCTTAAATATATCAAAATATGGTCCTCATTAGACTCTTGGTTGTTCTTTGAGCCCTTTGTGGCAGAGTGTGCTGTAGTAGTTCAGGTAAAATGCTAACGCAAGCCTTGTTGTATCAGTTCTGAACCTGAGCCATTTCTCATCACATAGAGGCTAAGCTTAGAGAGCAGAAGGGAATGCTGCATGACCTCATGGCAGATGTCAGGGCTGTCACCGAGGCGATGGCTGTGTAGATCTGTCAGAATGGCAGTGAGCTTTCTAGCCGTGTGAAGGTTAGGGCTGAAAAAGCTACTCTGCCTTTGTCCGGCCAGACAAGGGTGGGCGTTTGCGGCTGGGGAGCTTACATTATTTAAACCGTTTCTGCTGACACACTGAAAAGGGACTTACAGTTTCATGTATATTTGAATATTTTATCGGGGAGTTCAATTTAAATACGTGGAGCCAGCATCTTTGTTCTGAGACTCTTGGGATGAGGGCCACGCTTTGGTTCCCTCAGGTCTATTTCTGTATCCTCAGGGACCCTATTTATTCCTTTGGTTTCATCCTGTCAAAGTGTATGATAATGGTGTGGAACATCTCATTCAAAGACAGAGGGGGGTGAGGCGGTGGGGCTGAGTCCGGTGACGAGCGTATTCAATCACTTCAACAGCGACTCATTCCAGCTCACATTATGATTTTTCTTGAATTGATGTTGAAGTGGCTGTTTCCCCTCCTATTTGGTCAAACCCGTCTCCTCTCTGATGTCCAAATAAAGTACCCATTTCTTTTCATCCCCCATGTCACATGATTTAGTTCATCATCCCAACTGGACCATGTTTCGCTGTTTACGGTTGTAAGGGACCCTTAAGTTCCTGTCCTGGGTCATGGATTCGGTGGTGTGGAGAGTTAGTCCTGGGTGTCCTGTTTAAACCACCCCTTCAGTGTGTGGTGGTGAGGTCAGGAAGGTTGGCAAAGCCATCTTTGAGTGTTGGCTCGACAGGACATGGTAAACCATGCTTATCCAGCCCTGAAACTGGACGTCTCTGGGGCCGAAAGGTCTTGCTTGGGGGCTGTCAGTGATACATTATCCTGTCAGGTTCCTCTTGCACTAGAGGTCTGTTTTGGAGGGGGGGGGGGGGGGGGCGATGCAGCTTCTCCGAAAAGCATCGGAAATGCTTATCTTCACTTTCTCAAGGTAGATGGGAGGTGGGACACTGGTGGTGTCACGGGGCTGTTCCAGGCCTCCAGGGGATATTCAGGACGGTGGGAATGTGTCAGGAGCTTCTCAGCAGGATGCCGCTAGGAAGGTTCCACGCGGGGCAGAAGGCGAGAGGCCCAGGAAATGGAAACGGGGCTGGTGAGGGGGGACGCCCAGACGATAAGTCTCAATGGAGGGGCACTCGCTCATTTGCCCACTCACTCATGGATGGTTAGGATGAGGTGGGGGCTGGGATATTTCTGGCACCTGGCTCTGGCATTTATCTCCAGCTACATACTTCAGCAGCCTGATTTGGGTGAGGGTGGTGGTGGTGGGGGGTGGTGCTGGACCATAACAGCCAGTCAGGGAAGACGTGCCACGGAGTTCTGAAAACCTCAGGGCCCAGGGAAGCAAACAGCCATTTGTGCTCCGCTCTCCTCCTCTGACGGTAGAGCAGCGACCTTCATGAGAACAACGGCCAATTCTTCCCCCGTTTTCTATGTAAATGTGAAGCTTTGCAGTCGACTGAGGAAAGAGGTAAGGTTCTGCTTAAAAGCCCTTGGTAGGCTTCTTAACTTCAGTAAGTACTCTGCCTTTTGTAAAAGGTTCTAAAAGGTTTTGAGTATCAGTTTCAGCGATTCAGCCTCCCAAGATGGCAACCTTTCATGTGAAACACAGACTGTTTACTTATTTATGACATATGAGTCGTTATTAAATCCGTTACCTAGATGTCACCTAAACCGACTTGTTTCATACTTGTCGATTCATTTTCACCCCGATGCATTAAAAGTTGATCTTGTTGTAGCAGAGACTAACGGTGTGACTGGTGGTGTCAGATTCACTGAAACACACACACACTGATATTATTTTAGGAATGCAAACTTTTCAGATTGTAATTTAGACGTTGTGCCGACAGGCAGTACTCTGGGAGGCGAAAGTGTGTGTGTGTGTTTACTGTGTGACGTGTAAATGTGTGTCTGTTTTTTTACAGAAACTGCTACACCATGCCTTACACCTGCCGCTTGTGTGCCCCCCCCCCCATTCCCAAGGTGTCCTTTTGAGCATTTGATAGGCACTGGCGTTGATTAGGGGTTGATTTGAGGCCTGATTTTATTTTTGCCTGATCTGGAGGCAGGATTTTCGATTTGAGGACAGGCGGGAATCCGCTGCTGCCTTTCTCAGTGGCCAAAGGCCAAACCCTCACTGCCGTTCAACTGCTACGATTTAGTGCAAACTGCCGCCTTCCTTCTCCTAACAAACAGATCATTCATGACTTTTTTTTTTTCTTTGCCTCACCCCCCTTGAAGTATCTGGGTGGCAGATACTGAGGGATTGAGAGCCAAAGGACGTTTTCATGCTCGAAATACAATGTATGATATGATCTGAGGTAGGAGGTTTTCTTCTCTGGGTAATAGCTTGGGATTTTGAGATTTGGCGCCTGAATTTGGCACGCTTTCATGTGTTGATTAGGATTAAGGATCGGGAGGAAAATGGACTTTGTTTCTAAACAGACTTTGTTTTTAACAGGTCCTTGAGTGGCTGAGTCACTAATTCCCCTGAAATATAACTGCTATGGATTCATTTATGTCTCCTTTGTTGACTTAAACCCCTCATCATCCAAGTTAAACAAGAACATGTAAGTGTCTTTTAAGAGGTGCTGGTATTAACTGTAGGTGTCTCTGTTTTCCACAGAGGCAGGGAGGGGCAGGAACAGACATAATATGCAGTGTACACCACACCAAAGGCAGGCTCCTGAAATTGCATTTGTATAATTTTTTCTCCCTTTCATACACTGTGATGTAAGCTTTTCAGCCAGCTTGGTTTTTCTCGCACAAAATGCTTAAAAAAGCATTTTTTAAACTTACATCCTGCATCCATGTTGGAATTTGAGAATCTAAGCACTTTGTCTTTTTTTGCTCTTCTGTGACTTTACTTATTTCTTGCATGGACTAGATCCGCTTACATTGACAAACTGAGGTCGCTCAAATCCAGAGTCTCGTGGACACTGGCGTCGAAGTTTATTTTCCGGACAGAAATCATCCTCCCTCTCTGTTTTGACGCCCGCCCATTCTGCAGGCCAGGTGGAGGCAGAGGGTTTTCGGAGTGTGTTTAACAGGGCTTTGCCCTTTGAATGCGCACTGGAGGGGCCCTTTGTGGGGCAGGTCCTATTCACAGAGGGGTAAACGACTCAAGTGAATGAGGAGATGTGTCATTAATGAGCCTGCTACATTTTACTCTGTCCCTTTATCCGCGCATCGCCGTGTTTTAAGGCATTCCTAACAGGCCGCTGTTCCATTATTATTAGGGGAAGATGGTGGCGCAGGAGGTAGCAGTATCGTTCGGCAACTGTAGGGTTGCAGGTTCGAGCCCTGGTTCCTTC
>JAODUD010000019.1:4155675-4170840 GCA_026784285.1 Stomatorhinus walkeri | reverse complement strand
CCCCCCCCCCCCCCCCCCCCCCCCCCCCCCCCCCCCCCCCCCCCCCCCCCCCCCCCCCCCCCCCCCCCCCCCGACAGTATGGCAGCAGAATGTGGTAGAACCTGCAGTACAGCTGTTTCGTCTGTGTGATTCTCTTTGCACAGTTTACAAGAACTGCGGGGAACTGTGCTTCCCATTTGTGAGTTCTCATGCTCTCTTTGTATGTTTTCGTAATTCAGGATGTTCTCGTGGTTTGGGAGGGACTTTGGGCTCTCAAGTAGCGTGGGTTCTTGTGCTGTGCAGGTTCTCGTACATTCGGAGTGACCTTTTTTGACCTTACCTGCTGGTTTTTGTAATCTGGGCGGAATTGTGGGTTGTCATATTATGCTGGTTCTTGTGGCTATCAGGTTCTCATAAGCTGGGAACTTCTCCTGCCTGCTGCTGCGGAGCCGCCGGTGCTGCAGGGTCTGCGACAGAGTGAGGTTCAGCTTCTCGGCGCGTGTCCGTTTCTCTCCTCTCCCCGGGTTCACTACGGCCGCCATCAACTTCCCTCTATGTCTTGCTGTTCCGGCCTCTGGCTTTAATGAACCGTTACTGAATCAGAAGCTCTCCCTGGGAGTTCTGTCTGGCTGCTCATCTCTGGCTTCCGCTGTATCCGCGTGCCCATCCGGCCGCCTTATCTGGAGGGACCCTGGCTGAACCATGACAGGTCCCCCTCCCAGGCCCCGAAGCTGCCACTCAGCCCACATACTCTCAACGACACTCTCCGGTGAAACAGGGCTTATTTTCGAGTGCTTCCCTTACAGTGTGCACATTTACATCACACACACACACACAACAAACACAGATAATGACTTTTTTTGACCCAAACAGTGATTGCCCTTGTGTGGATACTGGGCGCCATATAGGCTCCCTGTGACGATGGTATCGATTGCTGGGATTGCTGGATTTGTCTTCTGATCGTGTGTCCGCTCATTTTTTGTTTTGTCACTGTGCGGATCTGATATGTCCCTCTCCGCTGCTGCTGCCGCCTGGTTGATCCACAGGATGTCTTTAGCATTAACTAATGTGGTGTGGGGGGTGGAAGTAGGGGCTTGTGCGGGACACTGGTTCAATAAGTAACTAAGTAGGTCTTTATTGTCATCTCAACAATACACAATAAGTATACAATGAGGGTGAGAAGGGTAATAATTTACATTACACCTATATGCATATATATGAACATAGAACAGAGAAGACAATAGACTAGTCCTGAATAGATAGACAGTGCAATGACTTGGAGCTCATATGTTATGTGTGAAGACAGTAATAAAGTGAGCGAGTTATATTGTGCAAATTAAGGCAAGTTGTGCAAGTATGAAATACGCGTGTAAAAGTCCAGGTATGCATAGATGTAAACATATTCACATAATAGCAGCATTATCGGGATCGGAATGTATAAATAAAGTATAAAGTGTTACGTAGTGCGGCACATTGTGTGCAGAAAGAGGCAAATGTGGGGGGTGTGGGGGTGGCAGCGTGCTGTTCAGGAGCCGGACTGCTTGGGGGGAGAAGCTATTGCACAGTCATGCAGACCTGCTCCTGATGCTGCGGAATCTATGTCTGAAGTGCACTCGGTCTCAGTCCGGCGGTCTCAGTCCGGCGGGCTCAGTCCGGCCGGCTCAGTCCGGCAGGCTCCGGCTGTTGTCAGTGAGCCCGGGGCCTGCGCAGGGAGAGGCCGCCCCAACGGGCAGTCGCTCTGTGCCCTTTTGCTTTAAACTCCGAATGAAGGAGCAAACGTAAATGCATCACACAGCTAAATACCAGGCAAACAGCTAACCCCAAGACCGAGTGCAATTCAGGTTTTTGACGGCTGAGTTTAACAGCATTTAGATAATGACTTTTATCATCACCTTCCTCAGACAGTAAAGCTCAGCGGGGTGGAGGACAACACCCAACTCGGACTAGTAACTCCGGTAACGCCCCCGCCCCCTTGTCTCGTGCTGATGATGTCATTAGGGAGTGACATTAGGGATGCGGCAACAGATTGCTGGGTTTCATGGGGCGGGGGGTAATTTTGTAAACGGCCGTTCTGTCATTCTGTTGTTAAAAATAAATGTCACTGTGGGGAATAAAGCTTCATGGGGGAGTTTCATCCCAGAACTTTGCTCATCAGTAGATGCACCACTCCGCGTGTCTGGCCAAATGTTTGCCAAACATATGCACCTCTGAACCTTGACTGGCTTTCGGATGGAGCGATTAAGCAGCCTGGCATGATCCTGCACCCCCAACCCCTGGAGCTCTCTGCTGGTCACCGGGTCAGTGAACCTGGCGATTGATCCAGCTGGCAGAGCAAACACAGGATCCGCCCGTCGAGCAGGAAGGAACCCTGTGTGTCCTCGAGCCACTCGTCCCCCTCGTGGGGCCTTGACAAAAGGACACTGTCACACCAGTGGCACCTGTTTGACACTGCCCATGATGTCAGTGAGAGGGACTGTGGGAAAAGTCTGTATTGTGGGCATACAACAGCTACTACTGTGAGTTATTCTTTTCAGGAAGCAGCAGTTTATATATATATATATATATATATTTAACCCAAATATTAACCCAAGGTTATTCCCTGGCAGAATTTTTGCATTTTTCATGTTCTGTGTCCTCATAAACTTCACTTGGTTCTGTTTACTTTCCTGTTGCAAAGCATTGTGGGATATAGACTTTGAGCAGTTGTGTTTTTGGCTAGGTGTTGTGGATGACTCAGGGTCTGATGGTGGGGGAAGGAAGGGGGGGGGTGGAGCTCTGTTGCTGTGTGTTCATCCCACTGTCCTGGGAGTTGGCTGGCCGTGAGGCACTGAGCTAGTTTTATAGCATGGTACTTAGTGGCCAGACCCAATTGCGCTGTCTCTGGGACAACCGACCCCACGACTGCAGGGGAGCGCGGAGTAGGTGAGTGTGTTACTGTAGATGCAGGTGCGGCATGGCGGAGGATGCTAACTGATCTTTTTTGCAGCCTCTGGGGTCTTTAATATTATCTCGTGGTTCTGCCTATGCTTAAATGCTACCCTAGAAGATCTCCGTAGAAGTCAAATGCCAGGATTTTATGCCCTATTTCTATTGAATGCTATTGAAATTGTCACTGGATGTCAGTAAATATGCAAGAATGTCACCAGCAGAAGTTGTCTAATAAAGTCTTTGCCCCATTTTTAAGACCTTAGTGTGGAAAATTAATTTGTGCGGGTGGCTGAGATTCCAGCCTTGTATAGTTGGCAGTGCTCGTGATAAAGTTCTGTCCTAATTGGAGCCGTCGCATGCCAACACCTTCCCTCCTGCCCAGAGTCTGCCTCCCCCTGTTCCTGCCCTCAAAGCACTTATCTGTCACGCTGCCGCTGCTTCTGCTGATCCCTCACGCTGAGTTCTTAACCAGCAAATGGAAAATCTGGTTATTGCCAAAAGTTAAAAAAACAGCTCTAGTATTAAAAAGGAAAAGGAAAAAGCGAATCTTGGTACGGGATTGGCCTTTTGGGATGCCCAAAGGACAGATTGAATACGCATTGCGGTTGAAAGATTCTGTGCTGAGATTGTAGCTAAATCCCGCTTTTATATCCTGTTTTTTCTTTCGTGTTAGTGAAGAGATCGGTGTTTGTTGGTATGGCTCTCTCTTCCGTAATGTTAGGGTGGGGGGGGGAGCCAAGCTCGTATCTTAGCCCCCTTTGAGTCCCGGAAGCATCCGTACTCCGAGAAGCCTCTCGCTCTGCATTGATCACATGAGAATGACGGGAAGCAAACTGTTGTTGCGACGTGTTCGTTTACCGTCCGACATCCGGCGTTTCCCCTGTGGCTCAATGGACGGCTCCTCTGGAACATGTTTCCTAAACGAGGCGGGAGATGTAAGATCGCTCTGTCACAGTCTGTGCTGCTGATGGAGGAGAGGGTTGGATAACCCCCATCAGAGTCTCCCCGGGGGGGTCCCGCAGAGAAATGGCGCGTTGCCAGTAGCTTCTGTCCCGTTCGCTGACACTCTCTCCTTGTGTGTTCTCTAAACTAAATCTAACTGAAATCTTTATATATATTCAGTGGTTTTATCTTGCTGGAACCTGTAGCTAATAATTGCTTGCTATACTAGTTTTTGCCTCCTAAGAACTTTTTCTGTGACATTGACTTTGACTAGTAGGAACCCTACCTTTTATAGTATTAGGCTAACTACTGCCCCCTACCCGTCTTAATGGACGGGTTTTGGTCACACCCATGGGCGTAAATTATGGGTGGGTGTAACCCCACCAATAATTGAAACCGCTTCACAGTTGAGGATGCGGCGTAATTTATCAAGTACCAGTGTTAGGGGCAAGATGGCTAATTAGACTTGTTGTTGGATGAGTCCCAAGATGCGTTTCTTCTGTCTGTTGCGAGTCAGAGTTGAAGCATTGTTACATGTTGTTGTCAAGATGCAATCACTGCTGGGCGAGACCTGAGCGTTGTGGGTTCAGCGCTGTTCCACCTCATTTGTGTAATTGATGTATTGTTCTTGCTTCATTAAATCCATTTCCTGTTTTGTTCCTGGTGGCAGGAAGCTTCCGCGCGACCTGTTATGCTAGAGCGGCCACCACTGGTAGAATTATTGATTTTTTATCTGACCTGCTGCCATCTTGATTGAGGCTATTTTTAGTGCCAACTCTCAAAATGGTGCTAATTTTCACCTTCAGATTATATTAAAATATGTTTATGTAGGAACTTTTATTTATTAATGAATCGGTGACTTGTTTTTCCAAAGAACAAACTTCAGTTTGAGTTCTAGGCAAAGCGAGTCGATGCCAGCTTTGCCTGTAGATTCAATACTGATTTATTCTCTCCTTTTAGGAAATTTAAAGGAGCAGTGGTCAGCCTGCATGTGTGTCTGTGTGTGTTTTTGTGAGAGTGACAGACAATTTTCTGTTGTCTTCAGATCCATGTGCTTAAGGGTAGATTTCTTTGGTCTGGCACAGTCTTTGCATTTCCTTCCATATTTGATAAGCACATTGTCAGTCATAGACTGCTCTTGAGGGACCATATGATTTGAAAGGTCAAGAATAACATGTTATGAAATGGTGCCTATCTCTGTATAGGACTGCACAAGTTGGAAGTGGAGTCTCATATTTATGTGGCAGCCATCCTGAACCGTTTTGCTTTGTTTTATTGGCTATATCATCTAGGTTATGGTGACTGAAAGGTTCGGGAAGGCTTTCGGCGACTAAGTAGAGTTTTACAGAACATACAGATTCACTGTGATGCTCCACGTCTGTGACATGCTCCATAGTTTGAGAGAAGCCCTCTGCGACCACTTGTTGTCATTTTTGCTTGTGTTGACACTGTGACGCAAACACAGCTACTTGGTGACGACTCTGCGGAAAGCGTCAACGAAGTTAAGTGCCGGCTTGGGAGCTGATGTGCTTTTGTGTTCAGAGGAGGCTTTCTGGGGTACGCTGACCTCTCTGTGATTCATCAGGCCTCTTCAACAGCTACTGTACATTTACTCCTAACCATACTTCCTGTTATCCCTGCCATGACTCGTATCAAAACCACAGTTGCGCTTGATGTTAATGTGGTTAATGCTTAAGAGGACAATCAATCCTGGGATTCCAGGAAGGTCCAGCAGCTTGCAGATAAAGGCACTCGGCGGCACGACATAACATGCCATTGTATCAGAGAAATGTAATGAAACAGTCAGTACTTGTTGTGATTTGGGAGGTGTGTGTGTGGTGAATTTATAATATGCTTATCAGCCACACATGCCTGTTGTGTATTCCAGCTTTTTCTTGCTTGTACGTGTCGTTAAGTGGAAATAATGTATATATTGTTATTCGAGGAGTTATGTTCCCATGTCATATTAAGGATTACACTGCTGTATATTCAGTCTGTTATTACTGGCGTCTTACATATTCTGTCATAATGCTGTCATAATGTGGCATAAGGATAGGTGGGTAGAAGATGGTTAGATGGAAGGATGAATTAATGTTGCAAATGGCTTCAGTCAGTGATGCAGTGTAATAGATGTATGCAATTAATTAATATCTTCCGAATCCTAAATACAGCTTAGATTTTATGATATTGTATCAGTTTTAACTTGTTTCTGAGATGCATTAGAATTTGATCATATTAAACAGTGTGATTTAACTGTAGGATACTTATTTTATTTTATTTAACCTTTAATTTCCAGCAAGTGATTAGGATAGAAAAGAATTTATGGTTAAACTAGAGTGATACTGAGCCCTTGAGGCAGCCTGTGACTCAGCGAGCAAACCCTCTGTGCCTGTGATCGGGAGGTCGTTGGTTTGAGCCCAGTTTCGACCGAATAGTTACATATGTGAATCCTTGAGTGAGGCCCTTAACTCCGAGCTCCATGGGCGCCGCTGCAGGTGACTGTCCTTCTCTGCCAGGGTCACTCTCACCTACGTGTGTGTGTCGCTGTCACGGAGAGCAAAATGTGGTCGGCGAAAAGAGAATTTCCCCACAGGGATCAATAAAGTGTCATTACTAACAGTGACAAAATCTGATGTTGCCTGAGGTTCTAACATTATGCTTGCAGATAAGTAAAAAGGAGAACAGTCCTGTTTAAACACCCGTTCAGGTTGAAGAAATGACTGGATTCATGTTGGGTTATTTGTGTTTGTCTTTGGAGTCAGTTGATTATGTTTTCTCAGGGTCTGTTCTGCTAGGGGCTCTGATCTATCAGGAACCTTCTTTAGTGTTTTATTGTACAACCAGTCTGGGTCCTTTGATATTTACTCATGTTTGACGTGAAACCCGCTGGGTCTTTGGATGAGCCTCAGGCTACCCATGGAAAGTCTCCTGGATCTGGCCACCGCTTCTGGCACCCCACAAGCCTCTGACTGCAGAAATGTCTCCAAGAAAGGGGAAGCAAGGTGAATCTCCGGGCTCGGGAGGGGAGCAGTGCAGAGGGGAGCAGTGCAGAGGGGAGCAGTGCAGAGGGGAGCAGTGCAGCTTGCCAGTAAGGTGCTGGAGCTGCGTGAGCAGAAGCGTGTGTGTGTGTGATTATAATCCCTTCGGTATTGTAAGCATAGGTGACGTTCGTTTTTTGTCTGGTGGAACCTGTAAGAGGAGTACAGAATTTGAAAGGACTGATTTGACTTGAGAGTCTTCTGTGGGTTGCGGTCTTGGATCCGGTTTGCTCTGGTTTCCTGCCGTAGTCCAAAGGCTTTCAGTTATGCTAATTGGAATCTCTAATGTGTGTGTGCGAGGGTGTGTGAGCCTTCTGACATTCCCCCCCCCCCCCAGTCCAGAGGCTCTGATCAGAATCTGCAGTTAGAAGATGAACGGGTAGATGGATCTTTTGTGGGCAGCAGGGATTATTCATCTAAAAAATTTGAGAAGAATGATGCATTGTTGCTGCGTTTTTAAGCGTCATTGTTTTTTTTGTAATGCAGGGCATCCATTGTTCCCAGGGAACCTGTAATTCCTACTGCTATTTATTCATATTAACCAAAATGGTGATTTATGAGTTTGAGTGAAACATCTGCATAATTGCAAATAAAAAATGATGGTATCCGTCTGTCTATCCTTAATGCAGGAATTACAGGGAGGAGCCAAAAGGCCTGCCTTGCTTGCTCATTGCTGCTGTATCACTTTCGTAGGGTTGCAAAGCGCAATTTATCAGCCAGGAGCATTTTTCATATCACGTTGAAGATGATGAATGTAATTGATATTTTATGTAATAGGCATGTTTTAATAAACAGTTGGCATTCAGGAAAGCAATTAAGCGTTATTTTGTTTAAGCGTAAATTGGGTTATCGTGACAAGTTTAACTATAAATAGCATTTTAAGAACCGTGTGATGGGAGGTAAATGAAATGCCATTTACTCCAGGAGCTGTAGATCCAAGATGGCTTCCCCACCCAAAGTGCCCTTTGAGAGGCATCCTGGGTAATGAGTGGGAAGTCTGTGACCGGTGAGGAATGCCTAGCTTCCTGTGTTTACAGCATGCCAGTCATGGCTCCGATCCCTTTGATGCTGGGCTGTGCGGGAAATAGCAGAGTGCAGCCGAAATTCCTGGTTGAGATATGGTTACAGGGAGACGTAGATTTGCCGGGTTACACCTTGACTCATAGTTGACGGCGCCTTTGTCTCTCCCGCAAAGCCCCCTGGCTCATGCGATGCTGCTGGTAAACTTCTGGTTGACCTTCTCCCTGCCTGACAGCACGTTTGCCTTCTTTCATGTCAGCCATAATAAGAAAGTCCTTCCATTATCATGGTGCCCAACAGTTGTTGGCAGATTTTCTTTTACAACTGAATTAGGCTGCCAGCTTGTAAACCCATTCACAGAATGGAAGAAGCTGCCTGGATCTCAAGGGCTGATGATCCCAGGAACGAACTTATAACGTCAGTCTCTCCCCTGTACAGCCGGCAGTCTGTCATCTCTGTAGATTTCCTTCCTGCAAATGCTAAGCGTGTTCTCTGCTTCCGGTTTTATCGCCGAATGTCTCGCCCCATCTCGGTCCAATTAGGCACGTTTGCAGCACTGTTGGTCCAAGTCCTGGCCTGTCCCTGGGACGTGATGAGGGATGCTGCCATTGTTTAGTCCCTCCATAAACTGACACGGACTTGTCCTGCCCGGGTGGTGCGATTTTACTTCCCGTGTGGATTTCCTGCCTGTAAACTCCCTTTAAACTAAACTGCACGTGGGCGGCATTTTTAATCAGTTTCTCTCTTCTGTTTTTCTTCCTTCACCCGTCCATCAGTAATTCGAGGAACATCAGTATGAATTATGAATGAAAATCCACGGCAACATCATAAATTGTCTGCTTTTCTGTGGTCTCAGGTGTCAGATGTAGGTGCTTCGCAGACAATTGCTGAGCTTCTCGTTTGAGTCTCCTTGCTGCAAAAGCCCCGGCGAGTGATACAAGCTCAGTGTTTTCACAGCCTGGGAGATGCT
Organism: Stomatorhinus walkeri; assembly: GCA_026784285.1. NCBI lineage: Eukaryota > Metazoa > Chordata > Actinopteri > Osteoglossiformes > Mormyridae > Stomatorhinus > Stomatorhinus walkeri. The sequence goes on along the minus strand of JAODUD010000019.1, from coordinate 4,161,963 downwards.
CAAACAAACCGCCGACCGAAAGGAAATGATGTTTTTGCCGGGCGCGTTCACCTCGCCTCCTTTTCCAGAATGATTTTCTTCCTTCTTATGTGAAATAGCTTCACCAGAACATTTTTTTTTCCTTTTCTACCTGATTGTACATGTGAATACATCTGTCATTACCGTGGCAACGTGTGGCCTGATGCCACCTTGTTCTGCTAGTGCCGCAGATGGCAGCCTGACCAGACCGCAGCCTCCTGATTGGCTGGCCTTGCGTGATTAAGTCGTCTTCCGTCTGCCGGTTATATACTGCGCTGAGGCCACAGTGGTGCTGGTGTTGAGGATGAGGATGACGACGGAGCTTCTCATTTGCACACACGTGCAGAATCTGGCACATCCTCAGACTAGCGGTTAACTGCCTGCACTCCCTCACTGTGAATTCTCTCCGGCTGAGAGTGTCAGACCTTTCCGTTGCGTTCGGTGTGGTAGCACCCAATCTATTTCGTTTCGCTCGTTCCCTAAGGGAGTCTGCTGGCTTGTAATGAAAAGCTGTGCTGTAAAACTGCTTTCTGAGTGATAGCTTTTAGTTTCAGTCAGATTGGCCCAGTTTTTTACATAGTTTGCATTACCCTGGGATCACATGTCACCAGTCATTTCTACGACATTAATCTCTCTCCCCCTTGCTGTTCGTCTCATGATTTCACTCCCATCTGCTTTGGGAAGTCTCTGTCGTCACAACAGTTGCCATGTGGACATTTCACCATCATCATCACGGGTGCCCGTAGATCCTACGATTTGTTGAGTATAGTACTAACTCTGCCAGATCGGCACCACGTGATTCCAGAAGCTTCAAGTGGTACTTGGATCACTCACACACTGTCTTGTATTCTTGTTTTATTGCTTTTCTGTCTCTCATCACCTCCTCTGATGCAGAGCATGTGTCTTTATTAAGTCCAATAAGGTGCCTGTGATATTCTGTACTGGGGTCCCTTGTAGCCTTTATACTTTCAGTGGTGCTGTATTCCATATTCTAATGCAGTGTTTGCATAGCTAGTCCTCAGGGACCCACATTTTGCTCCCTTTCGGCTCCCAGCCAATTATCAACAGGTGTAGCTGTGTTTGGAGCTGGGAGAGAGCAAAAATGTGGAGTGTCTGGGGCTCCCCTTGGACTGTGCTGGGAAACACTGTGCTAATGGATGGATAAGTCCTCCAGAACTTTTTCTGCTCTTCAGTGCTTGCTGTTCCCTGTCTGCCTCCAACTTAGCTTTTTATTGTTTTTTTTGCATCCTCTGGTCACACACATTTTGGCTGCAAGGTTTGGTCGTCCTCGACTGAGAGCGTGTGCAATGATTGTATAAAATGGGATATGGGGAGGCGGAGCGTGTGTGGGGCTCATTTGTGACTTAGGAACCGAAGAGAATTACAGACAGTGTATCATTTTTATGATCTTTTTTTGTCTTTCACTTTACATGCAACAAGTAGTTAAATTCATGAAGCAAATGCTGAAAGCATGGGGGGGGGGTGTAGTCTGGAGTTGGTTGAGGATGATTCGGTACCATGGTGTTTGCTGGTCCGACTACCTGCTACTGATAGCTAGTATTTTTCAGTTAACATAGATATGTGGCGATTTAGTGAATCAAGCTGATGACGTCGCCTATCGCAGCCACCATGAGGAGACGCGACGCTCTTGCTGTGACGCTCTCGCTGTGACGCTCTTGTCTGCCGCAGTCCGGCTCTGCGCTTCTGTTGCTCTGGATACCGCCTGACGGCGTTTAGTACGTTTCCAGCGTGCTGCCGTTTGCCTGCTCCATGGAGAGAATGAGACTGCCATTAATCTCGTGTTCCTTTCCTGGTACAGACTTCCATTAGCTTCACAGCACAGACGTTATCAATGATGGGATCTTTAATCAACCTTCTCTGGCCAGACTGCTTAAATCCCTCTGTTTGTCACTTGTGTCTGAGATATGAACTCGTCTCCTGGTGAAAGTGTTTGTAGCTGAACTGTGATATCTTCGAATTGGGGCAAAAAACCTTGCAATATTGAATACCTACTGGCTGTTATTTCCAAAATGTCAAAGTATCTCTTATTGTCAACTCTACATAGATGATGCATGGATTTTACACTGAGGTGAAATATTCTTGGTGGTCATAGTGTAATTGAAAGTAACAAATAATAAATAAAATAAAATATAATGTAATATAAATGTGACATTTTAAGACACTAAAACAAAAGCCATTAAAGCATAATTGATTAATGTTATGATTAACCGCTTTGCTGTGGATCAAAAGGCCCTGGATTTGATGTTTAGCTATTTTGCTGAATCTGCCAGTCAGTTGTTTTGGCAAGGCAACCTGATACTTACCATATTTTGCCGGGACAGCAGTCAGGTTTAACAAGAAATAGGTTTCGGCAATAGTGCAGGTTGAAGGAGACTCGATTGAGTGGAAATTATGGCCAGATGATATGGGCTGAAATCGCTGAAATTTGGTTGAATGTGGAACCCTGACTTTTGCAGACGACTTGAGAAGCCCGCCGTCAGAGAAAAGCTTCTGTTCTTCCGGTTTAATCATGTCAGAAGGGCTTGTGATGCAGCCCTGCGCTAATGGGCTAATCCCCTGGTTTCCCATGTTGTAGCTTTTGCTTTAAGCATTTGTTCAGTTTGTGATTATCCCTGGTAGCAATAACATAATTCCCCTGATGCCTGTCAGGATTTGTATAATGCTCTCTAAGTGTCAGTGTGCATATCCGATGTCACTTAATGGAGGAGATTCGTTGACTGTCTCATTCGCCGACTTTCTCTGCAGCTGGTGTGCCTGTGTCTGTTAGGATGTTGAACTTTTCAACTTCTCGCCGACTCCTGAAGAATTTGTGGATTTCAGGCTGTTTGGGGGATAACATAGTTGCTCTGCACTTTTGTGACTGCCATTATGAACAGCATTGTTGTATGGATGGATTGAATCAGGGCTGTAGCGGATGGTGGAGTTTTAAAGGAGATTCACCGTCCATTTTTTAAAATTACCTTAAAACTGCTACTAATGGAACAGCTGTTCTAATGTAGCGACATTTGAGGGGCAGAATGTCTGCTTTAAAGGGTCTGGATTCGAGTAGCAGGCCATGATTACCAAGTATAAGGAGATTCTTAAAATCATTGAGTCCCACATCTGTGCGGACTCCCCCGGATAGGACACCCTGGGGGGGGGGGCAGATAGGGGCCACTATCAGTACTGAACATTTTGATAGGTCTTCTGAGAAGCTGTACCAGAAAACATGCATCGTTGGAGCCCGGTTTACATGTTGCTCCCAGAATAGTCTCGCTGTGAGGGGCCCCGTAGGTGGGATGTGAATTCCTGTCCGCATTCACCACAGTCGCGCAGTGCCTTCGCTGACCCCCCGCCCACCGCGCTTTCATCCCACTTGTATAAACATACCCTGGGCTCTATTCTTCCGCATTCGCCAGAGTCAAACCGCCCTCACAAAAGGTGTGTTAATTCCGTTTTGTGTGCGGCGGCGAAAACGGGCGATGCATTAGTCACGAACGCACAGAGTACTCCTTGAACCCGCTACTCGGCTTGTTCCCCCACCCCCAGGCTCCTGGTGAGGGGTGTGAAAAATAAATGCTCATTTACAATATGAAGAGTGAGCAGCAGTCAGACTCTGTCGATGGACATAGCACATCTTCTCCAAGCCCCTAGATGCCTTTCGAGCACGCTATGTTCACCATCCTTGCTGTCGATGCAAATACCCTGCTTATCTGCAGCATGAGAAGTGGCCTCCTGTCTCCTGATGTGAAAGTCTTAGTGAGCTGGGCATCTTGGGAGGCCCCAAGTACGTGGGCGGCTTGCCGAGACTCTAAACGACCAGCCTGACGTTCTCGCATTCTGACACGAGTTCGTTCACTAAATTAGCCACACCCGGGTCTCTGCTGAGTTCTCTGTTTATCCCCAATGCGCTCCTGACAGGAACAAGCCGGCCCCTGGCTCCAGTGAGCCAGATGTAGCTGACCGGGATCCTGAACCAGGGAGCAGAAGACAGCTCCAAAAGTTAGCAGGATGCTAATGCTACCAGTCGTCCTGCCGAATTGGTCAGACGGCTGCGACGTGTGAGCCCGCGGCCGGCTTTCACTGAGCAGATTGTGGTGTCGGTAATCCGTGCTGTAATGTCCTCACGTTCCCCCCCGCAGAGGAGCAAAGGTGTGTGCTGGACAAGGCCGCCTTTTCGGGTAAATCACTCGGTGTTGTGCCATGCTAATGCTAATTACATCTTGTTGGTCTGGGGCTGCCTGTTGCAGCCTTTATGTTACTGTATATAGAAACTGGCCAGTTGTTTATCCTCTGTAGCCCACCCCCCCCCCCTGCATTGTTAACAGCCTATTTGCCATTGAGTCACTCACTCCTGGGAGTATTATTGTATTTACCGACCCCACCTCCACCACTAGCCGAAATGGGCTTCAGTGGTCAGGGCCAGGGGCGAAACGGAGACAAGCCGCCATCACTGTTAATAAACAGCAGGCCAGTATCATCCAGAAACGTCCCCCGCCCCGTCTGGGGAATGCAATGATGTCACACATCAGTTAGCCATTATGAACAGCATCATCTACAAATACTACAAGCTTCCGTTGAAGGTGGCTTTTCCCTGTAGGCCGCTGGTTATACAGTCATGTAATACACACTGGAAATGTAGAGTGACATTCACAACTTGGCAAGTTTAAACGTTTAACCGAAAAGAAAAGCTTCAGTAATCGTTTGGAAAGGTGAGAATTGGCTTTGGTTCAGTGTCCTGCTAGTGATATACAGCGTCTGCCTGTGTTCATTTCCACACACCAGGGAAGCAGAGAGGCGCTCCATTGTAAATGCTTTGGCACGTCTCTCCATCTGTAATGCAGCCCCCTGCATTCCTCTCCATAGGTACCCAGCACACAGTTACATGCCTCAGCTACAGCTAATTGGGGTTTAAATAGCTTCCTGGTGGATGTAACCCACAGCCGACAGCTCTGCCCCTAACTATCAGCTCGGTAATTACATCCCGCCTCCAGTTCTCATTTTTAAGATACGAATCCGGGTGTTTTACGGTTCTGGCATAATAAGATGCAGTTTCCAGTGTGTTTAATTGGCAGCTGTCGTTTATCTGATACATGCCGTGTCTTTACATTAATCAGTTATTATATGCAGGTTGGAAAACAACTGATTAAGGCAAAGAAAGACCTATTATTCTTCTGCAATAGCTATGTACTGTATATATGTAAGATGAAAGATTGAAATATCACTTTGTTAAAATCTCTGAACGAATGACTGACATTCAATCGCTGGCTTTTCCAGGATGTCGCTCTTAAGATATGTGACACTCACTTGTGATTTTATCTCCGGTGTGGGTGAAAGCTCAGTACTCTCAGAGTCAGTGACCTCAGCGGGCCCAGGGGAATTGTGGGTAAGGGAGGGGCCTGGAGCTCAATAATCTCAGGATTAGATCAGGGCAGAAGAATAGTAATGCACATTGAACAAGATAAATAATTAATTTGCTTCAATAAATAATCCCACTGTCTATGCAACAGTGTAATCATATATAATGATAATATAGCAATATTATAGCAATAATTTTTGTTTCGTTACTAAGTTAAATGACCTGGTGCTGAGGGAAGTTTGCTGTTTGCTGGTTAGAAATCTTCATTGGAGTGTTTTCCTTCCCCTGGTCCCACGCAGCGCCTTTCTGCCTTCTGGCCAGACTCTGACGGCAGCGTTTGGCCTGCGCATCCTCACTCTTAATGCATCCTATTCCGCTCGACAATACCCTCTCTCCGTCTGAGCTGGATCCCCGACTGCTAATCCCAGCACTGGCGTTACATAAGGCCGTTCGATAGCCCTACCCGTGTTTGAGCCGTCTCACAAACGGAACGTCCTCTGCTTCTGCGATGCTGCCTTTTGAACAGACTTCTTCATGCCAGCTGGTCTCTCACCCGTGCTATCTTTGGGTGATTATGGATGTCTCTAAGAGGAAGCGACGACACGCCACTCAGGCGTAATTCAGCAACATAATACAGGATGCTAATGAACGAGACACTGAATAGCAATGCATGTTGTTGATAAAGGATTGATTGGGGCTGCTCCCAGCATGCCTTGCTTCAAACAGACTATTGTGTTTTTATCTGTACTTGTTCTGTTATCCACATAATAACACACCGTGGTCTCAGAGGTCCTTCCTTTGTGTTAGATCCTCTGTTAGATCCTCCTGGAGGTTTCTCTCTCCTCCAGAGAGAGGCTGCATGGTTTTTATGGTTTCTGGAAGGCTTGGTGTTTAGAGCATTGCCAGCAGCC
>JAODUD010000019.1:4136617-4150028 GCA_026784285.1 Stomatorhinus walkeri | reverse complement strand
AGGCTAACGGAGACTTAAGTCCCCTATAGATACCAGCTGAACATTGAGCCAACATGGAGGCTAAAGGGGACTTAAATTCCATATAGATACCAGCTGTACAAAGACCCAACATGGAGGCTAAAGGGGACTTAAGTCCCCTATAGATACCAGCTGAACATTGAGCCAACATGGAGGCTAAAGGGGACTTCAATTCCATATAGATACCAGCTGTACAAAGAGCCAACATGGAGGCTAAAGGGGACTTAAATCCCCTATAGATACCAGCTGTACAAAGAGCAGACAAGGAGGCTATAGGGGACTTAAATTCCATATAAATTCCAGCTGAAAATGAAGCTTGCATGCTGGGGATCATAGCCCTCTACTAAATGTAATCCTAGGTGACTGACTGCCTGTTGCATATTTGAAGAATCATGGCTCTTAGATAATAACACATTTTGTAATTAAAATGAAGTGATCAATGTCTACTTTCAGTTTAAATATAAGAAGTGGTTACATGATTATAGCACTGCTATCATCTTAAAGGTTATGGATCATACTTCATGAGTATCGGATTTTGCAGTCCTTATCTCAGCAAATGGGATTAAAAAAATGCAAACCTCTGAGCTTCTAGAGTTTAAAAAATATCCATGTATTATAATAGATTTCCAGCATTATACAGTCACAATGGTTTGTTTCTAGTCTATGTCTGGATGAACAGAAGTGACTTTTTGCATTGACTTTTAGTACAGTTATGAATAATGAGAACTGAAGGGAATTAGAGCATTTGTGAAAAGCAAAAGGAGTAGCATGATGAAATCGGAAGGAATTACTCATTAATTACGTTTTTTCATCATGATTTGAGGTGCTGGTTAGGAGCTGAGTCTGAGCCTCAGTTTGGGCGCACTGCACTGATGAATCTGAGGTCTGTGCTTTGACGTGTGCTTCCCCCAAGGCTTTGATACGTGCTTCCCGGAGGCTTCTGAGGCTCCCTCTCACTCACTCAAGGGCACCCTGTGGATCTTGGGACAGTGAAACTGTGAGGTTTCTCGCGGTTGAGAGCAGATCTCCCTGCAGGTGTCGAACAGCAGCTTGTCATCGAAAGGCTTGCTGCTCTGGGTTGTCTGCCAGTTAAGATGATGTCTGTCATCTGGTGCTTCTTGACAGTTTAACTTGCTGAGGTAACATTATCCAGAGTTCCTTAGGATTGACCTGTCTCCCCTTTGAAGTGGTACCGGGTCCCCTCTGAACTGGCTCATCTTCCCTTTGAAACAATCCCCCTTCCAGCTCATTTTCCCTTTGAATGTACCAGTCTCCCCTTCAGACAGGCCCATCTCCCCTTTGAATTGGCTTGAATCCCCTTCGGACTGGCACCTCTCCCTTTTGAAACAGTCTGTGTCCCCTTCAAACTGGAACCTCTCCCCTCTGAATGAGTCTGTGTCCCCTTCGGACTGGCACCTCTCCCCTTTGAAACAGTCTGTGTCCCCTTCGGACTGGCACCTCTCCCCTTTGAATGAGTCTGTGACCCCTTCGGACTGGAACCTCTCCCCTTTGAATGAGTCTGTGTCCCCTTCGGACTGGCACCTCTCCCCTTTGAAACAGTCTGTGTCCCCTTCGGACTGGCTCATCTCACCATCAGACTGACCTGCAACCCCTATGGAATGGCTGCTACTGGCAACCACAGTGTTCATTAACCCCAGCCCATGGGACTGGAATGGGCTGTGAAACATGGTACTCAAATCAATGAAGAAAGCAACTCAAATAGCCAGGTTGTTATTGGTACAGTTTTTTTCTGTCTGATTTAGTCATAATACCAATAGTTAATGGTCACTAACCATACCAGTCTGCTTATGGCCCCTCCCACAGGTGAACCTGGTGACATCATATGTGGAGGGGGGGAATTTGTTGTGGAGTAACAAATTGGTTTGTCTGGCCATAAACTGGACTCGGATGTAAAAAAAAGGAATGAGTGGTAGACCTTGGAATCAGTGTCCTAGGACATGGTGGTGTGGCACGTTGTTGTGGTCTGCATCAATGAGCCAGGTGTCAGGCTAAATTTACAACATTGCAACTCAAACTCTTCTATACGAGGGACTTTGTGCATTTTCCAATGGCCTTTACTGCCACCCTGTGGTTATTTAAAGAACACAACATCATCATAACAAGTTAATGCTAAACACTAATGAGAAAATTAGTCTTATATTTCTTATATTTTTCACTTTTGTTAGTAATATTAAAAAGCAGAGAAATCAGCAGCGAGGAACTATACCGATAAGCATGAACCTGCATGACGTGCCGATTTTGGTTGCAGGAAAATGTTTTTCCGGATTATGCTGGAGAGGAAAGACAGTCTGAGGGATGATGCAAGCCAGTGACAGAGGCCGGCTGGCTGGCCGGCGGACGCAGCGAGTTTGGCGGAAACCTGGAGCCCTAATTAGCGCATCAGTCTGCATCCCCCTCTAGGCCTGTGGGTTTAATAATCATGTGACTCATTTAGGAGAGATAGTAAATAAACAAACAGCCCAGACTCCGCCATAAAACAAAGCTTGGGGGAGCGACGATGTCACAGCAGTCTGCCTCCTCCGGGGGGCCACCAAAAGGTCTTCTGGGTACTGTTTTTAAATTCCGTCTAAAGGAACTAACGGTAACTGACACACTCTGCGTTTTAAGCACCACTGCCAGCGCAGATGCATCACATATAGTCCATCTTCATGTCACTGAGCCGGAGCCGTGGGGGGGGGGGGGTTCAGATCACCTCACCCAATGTATGATGTCGTGGTCATTCCAGATGGCTATTGAACCCCCGAGGGGGGATGCACTCAGCTTTCTAGGTCGTTCGGCTCGGCTCCTGCTCACGATGCTGTTCTAATTAAATCAGAAGGTGAGCGGGTCAGTACCTGGCAATAGCAAAGCAACGCGAAGGCATTCAGGTCCTGTTCTTCAGCACGGCTATAGATCTGCCTGATGTATAGGAGGATGACAGTGTCAGCCATTTCTCATGTTAAAGACATAATGAGCTCTGTTACGATGGTTGGTTCCAGTTGGCAGCGTGTTTCAGAGTGTGGGGTTACTGATTGGTTAACAGCCTGCATGGAGTTGCCAACTGGTGACACTGGTCAGTGATTTCCTCTGTGGTAAGTGTTAACTCCTTCAGTGGGTTTTGGATCAGACAGTCACTTTCTCACTGCATTTCCCGTGGGATAATTGCAGTTTCATATCCCAGCAAGTTTCTTACATACAGTCTCCGTTATTCCATATCACGCTATCAGGTTCATCCCTGAATCCTTTTCACCGTCGTAAGCCTTTTCGTCAAATTTTCAACAGAGCTGTCAGAATGCCGAAACAATGCCTCTGTGATCACAGGGATCAGTTTGACCAGGAATCTGTGATCAGTGATCAGCAGCAGAAGGCTAAGCACCAAGCAGAGCCACGATCTTGCACACAGGGCGCAATATATCAGTCTGCAGGGATTCAAGACTTTTTAAGAGGAGTTGGGGACTGGAGTATTACTCTCACGTAGCCACTAACCTACACTTCAGGAAGTTAGTTCCTGGGAGATTCCTGGCTGCATAGCATTACTTTGCTAAGCCCATCACCCACATCCCTGTTTAATACGACTTTTCTGAAGTTGCCAGAAAAAGTCTAACATAAAATTGAAAAAGGTGACTTTCCTCTCACACAGCTTACAGAGTAACGACTCGCACACATTTGCACTTCCTGTTTCAGGCTCCTTCTGGTCACACTGTGTCCAGGGGCAGCTGGCTCTCTTCCTGGTAGCAGGCTCACAGCGGTCTGTTTGTTTACTGTGCGTGTGCTGCTCTCTCCGCATAGTGGATTTATTAGCTAAAAGCGCATCCCTCTGACTCATCACGCTGTTTGCATCTCGGGTCACAAACCCTAGGAGCTCCCCTGGCATGTCATATTGAGATGATGTCACTTCCTCCAGGGACAGTCAATGACAGAGTGCCTGTGCTTGTGTGTGTGTTTGCAGAGGAGATATTCCAGAGCTACATTGCTCACTGGTGGTCACCCGATGGTGCCAGGTTGGCATACACCACCATCAATGACACACTGGTACCCAAAATGGAGATCCCCATGTTCACTGGCTCGGCTTACCCAACTGGGATGGAGTACCGCTACCCCAAGGTACCATTTTGGGAGTATGGCCTGATCAAGCACTGCTGGCAGTGGGACTGGACTTATCCTGTCATTCCTCTGGTTCCCCCGACAGGCAGGGGAACAGAACCCAGATATCTCCCTGTATGTGGTGAACCTGAATGGACCCCTGCACACAGTGGAGATGAAACGCCCAGAGGACCAGAGGTTTGGGTATGTACTCAACATCCTGCTACTGCCAGCAGCTGTCGCAGTGAAAGAATTTGCATTTCAATATAATAATTTTCATTAAAATGTATTAATTTTCAAAAAAAGACCATGGGAAAGTAAAGTTGACAAGGCAAATCCACCAAACATGCTTTTGATGAAGTTTTGATACTAAAATTAAAGGAGGTTGCAATCCTAACTACTATACTTTTAAGGTTATAAAATTGGATATTAAGCAGCAACTTTTTTAAATCACACAACCTGCGGAGAGTGATTTGTGGTGTACCTCAGGGCTCTGTGCTGGGACCATAACTGTTTTAAGTAGATGAATGCAATATTGTTTTTTTTTGAAAACCAGAATTAACACTGCACATCTTATTTGAAGCACAAGCATAATGTTTTCCTTTTTGCAACTGAAATAGATGAGCTAGATTGAGCTAGAGGAAATCCCCAAGAACTTGCCTACGGCTTTGCTTACCTCACTTCAGGATGGACGCTGGTGCTGAAGTTCTTTAGTGTTCAGTGATAGGGATTACTAATCTTATAGCATCACCATGCAAGCAGAGGTTTGAAGTGCTAAATCTCATAAGTCTCCAACAAAGGAGACTGAAGGGAGATTAAAAAAGTCAACCTCAATGGCCACTTGACTGCTATAACTGATCTGAGAGCACAGGATTACAAGTGAAAACTGCCTGTGCTAAATGACAACAAAGAGCAATAGGTCTGTGAACTTGGGGCTTATGAGATACCCTCACTAGCGGCATGGAAGAGACATGTTCCATTGATTTACTCACATCCCAGTTGTGCATTAAATATTACAATGAGCAACCGAGGATTAATGGGCTCCTTGCGGTCACAATATTTCTGCTTGACATACAATTCCAACTTCAATTTTACTGAATATAAATGAGCCATTTGTACTAATGCTGTTTTATGGAGGTTTCCGAAATGTATTAGACCTTTCAAACATGGGGTTGGCTGTGTTTCTTGTACCAGTCCTTCCTGTAGTCTTTCTTACTATACCAGGTCTTTCAGTACCCCCAAGTCTCCCTGTTAGTACTAGGTGTTCCTGTGCCAATCCTTGACCCTCCCTGTTTTATACACATCCTTCCTGTAATGTTTCTGTCTGTACCAGTCCTTCCTGTAGCCTCCCTTGCTTTTGCAGATCTTTCTGTAGCTCCTCTGTTTAGACCTGTCCTTTCTGTACCAGTCTTTCTTCTAACCCCATGCTAACAATTTCACTTCTTCACAGGGAGTATTACATAACCATGGTGAAATGGGCCACCAGCACCAAACTGGCTGTGAACTGGCTGAACCGGGCTCAGAACATCTCCTTCCTCACTCTGTGTGAAGCCACCACTGGCGTCTGCACCAAGGTAATACTGTGGCAACAGGACTAAATTTTCTGGGGGCCGGGGATGACATAGGTAGAGACCCATATGTGGGCCATTTGAGCTGTTTTTGGAGCTGAAAGAGAAACAAGAGGGAACTGAAAACAATGGAACAGCAAAGCACGGAATGCCAGCGATAAATCTTTTCGATCAGGGTGGCGACAGGAGTGCGGTCAGTATACTTCACTAATCAGGGATAGAGGGGGATCGCGCTGGTGGATTGCTCGACAAAATTTAAGATATATTACTATAGTCTGTAATATTGTAACCAAAATTGTTATGTAAATGGTTTGGAGTGGACATCTGATCTATGTGCATTGTTACTAAAAAATAAGAAGCAGAGATCGGAAGGAGGTCCCTTAAATTGCATGGCCCCACCAAATTCCATCCCTGAAGAAGGCCGTGGACGTCGCTCCTGACATTGAAGGAGATCCTCCTTAATTGGCATGGGTGCTGGGTGGAGCAGAACTGCACTTATCATTCTAGATTAGGAGAAAGCAGAGTATAGTTATTGTATTAACTATACGCTAATTAAATCATGTTAAAGTTAAATACACTATATAAATATATTGGGCTGGGAGTAAGGGACGGGATCATAGTGAGTTAATTAATTATGGGCCCAGTTCAGTGTTGTGTTTGCAAGATGTTTACTCTTCTGGATGTTTGTGTCGAGTTGGACTTCGTCTGCGAGCGATGCAAGTTAGTGGACTCACTCGTGGTCGAGGTTCGTGACCTCGAGGAGCAACTGGCTCTCATCCGACGCAACGTGGAGTTAGAGGAGAGAGATAATAGACCTCTTAGGAAGACGCTGTATCAGTCACAAGCAGGGAGGGGAGAGAATGAAGAACGGATAGTTTGAGAGAGCTGGATGAATGTAGGTCATAGACATAAAGAGCATACACAGTTTACAGAGGTGGCATCACCTGAAGTGTCTAACCGCTTTCAGGTGCTTCCAGCTTTAACGCCGGAAGAAACTGGGGAGGCAATTGGGCCCTTGGGCACCGAGGAACCCCCTCCCCCCAGGTAGAGGGAGGTTGTCATAGTAAGAGATTCAATTATTAGAGGTGTAGACAGTTATGTATGCACCTGTGATAGAGGGTCCCGTACGGTGTCTTCCCTGCCTGGTGTCCAGGTAGGGGACCTTCCGAATTGTGTGCACAGGCTTTGGCCCCAGCCGGGGAGGATCCAGTGTTCATGGTGATTAAACACGTAGCTGAAAGGGTGGTGTAGGACAGAGGGGTTTAGGTTTATGGGGCACTGGAAGACCTTCTGGAACAGGTGGGACCTGTTCAAGCCAGACAGGTTACATCTGAACCAGAGGAGAACCAGTGTATTGGGGAGGTGTATGTGTAGAGACTCCAGTACAGGATAGAGTGGACTTTTTGTTACAGCTACCTTGTTCTGGGGGGTGCGCTGTGCACTCTGCTGGACTGAATATCTTAATATTTAACAGCTTATTAACTTATTTGGCAGCCTTTGTTTTAGACCGTCAACAAAGGCTTTTTTCTGAAACACTTTCACAGGAATCCCCCTCAAATTACCCAAAGCGTCATGGACGGTTGGTAGGCTTGGGAAGTACGGCTGCTAATTGGTTTAGTGTGTTGATTATTAGTAGCTAGAATAAGATACTGGGATAGAGTTTTTTGTTGCTCTAGAGCAGCCCCCCCTCCCCCGCCTATGCGTGGCTCAGATCCTCTTGCATCCCACTACATAAGAACACAAGAATTTACAAAGGAGAGGGGGCCATTCGGCACATCAAGCTCGTTTGGGGAGAAGCCAACTAACAGCTCAGAGCTGTTAAAATCTTATCTAGCTCTGATTTAAAGGAACCCAAGCTATCACTACACTAACAGGGAGACTATCCCATACTCTAACTACATGCTGTGTAAGGAAGTGCTTTCTCAAATCCAGTTTAAAATGTTCTGCTACTTTCCACCTATGACCATAGGCAATATCGAAGTAACTATTTGGCTGAACAGCATCCAGACCTGTTAGAATCTTATATACCTGGATCATGTCCCCCCTTCGTCTTTGCATGAGGATGAACTGATTCAGCTTAGCTAACCTCTCCTCATACGACATTCCTCTAACACCAGGAATCATTCTAGTAGCCCTATGCTGGACCATTTCTAAGGCAGCAATGTCCATATTAAGTTATGGTGACCAAACCTGCTCACAATATTCCAGGTGGGGTCTTACCAAGGAATTGTATAATCGCAGCATCACCTCCTTTGACTTAAACTCCACACACCTAGAGATGCAACCCAATATCCTGTGTAAGAACTCTGCAGGAAAGGCTCTCATAGCTTTTTTTTCTGTAGGGCGGTGTTAACGTCTCTCCTAACAGCTTATCGACGTTGCTGACGCACCCAGTCGCTCTGGTGTAAGAGCTCTCTGCTTGGTGCCTTGATTGCAGTAACTGTGCCTGTATAGTGCCTTTTAAGGCTTCCCCTCGGGCAGATCTGTCAGTCAGATGACTTGAGTGAATGAAATCCAAAATGGAATCTTAGTCTTTTATTTGATCTCATCTAATTAGGTGTCTGGTGTCACGCTGACCTAGTTATGTATTTGCGTCTGTATTTAGTCAAGTTAACAGACTGTTAATTCAGATCTTTTGTTTCCCACTAAGGATTATAGCTTGGTTATTTGTTTGAGTAGGTTAAGTGAATTTTGGCTGGTTTGGTATGTCTCTGTCTCTGGGGCAACATCCTTTCCGGAATTGACTCACGATGAACTCCTCAGTCTGGATGAAACGGTGGTTGTGTTTCAGTCCCAGTGTTGCTGATTGTTGCCGTTGCATTTTTTTTAAATGCTAAAAACTGCAGCACAATCGCTGCATCAGCAGAATGCAATCTTGGCTGAGGAGCTGCCCCTCCCACCCCCCACGTGCCTTAGTGCGGCCAAATGGGTCATAACATCAAGGTCGCCCTGCCGTGTGTCTGCGCAGCCTTTGCAAATGTGTGTGTGTGTGGGGCGGGGGGGTTCTCGGCGTCAGCGTGGGTGCCGAGCTGAAAAGCCCCGACTGAGGCGCCACGTTTGCTGGTCTCCCGTTGGTGGGCTGAAGGCACTTAGAGCCTCACATTCGGCCCCCTGTTAGCACGTCAGAGCCTGTCGACGTCGTACGGAGCGACCGGCAGAAATCATCGATGAATTTCCCTTTCAGCCTCGCCTGATCTTCTGTGCAAACTGCCATTTTGTATGTTGGAAACAAGTCCCACTGTGAGACCTGAGCTGACTTTAAAGTGCTAAAGTCATGTCCTACATTCTGACTTATTCTAGTCTCTGACTTTTGACATGCATGACATCGTTGCCACAGTGGAAAACGGTTTCATGTGGGGTGTAACCTATTTGCACTGAGAGTCTGATTTTTACCACTGTATGCGATCACAGGGATGTCTGTATTAAAGGGATAAAGGATTAGGTCTCCAGTGAAGGTCACTGTCATTTTGGATGCGTGGATGGCATCGGGGAGAGGTGCTGACATTGGCGATACTGGGCGTTACTGGCAGTCCACTTCACTCTTTCTGACTGGGTGATCAGCAGAACTTTAAACTGCATGTCCAAAGAAAAATACTGCCAGGGGTTCTGACCTCATTCAGCTGCAAGCGACTCCATTGTGACTGAGATAGTGTGGTATTTTCTGCCCCATCTGGGTTTAACTCTATCCCATCTGGCTCGCCCCTCGCCTACAGGCATTCACCGTTCTTGGCCTTCAGCCAGCGTTTAAAATAGGAAGCTGATAAGGTGGGAGTCTGGTCCTTCAAGTTCTGATGACATTTATAACTCTGAAGTTTATTTTGGCCAATAAAGACTTCCTGGGCTCCTCAGTCACCTCTTCTTTTAGATATTGGTGCCATTAAGCAGCAGGTTCAGCCTATGTTCTAGAAGCTTCTCTCAAGAACTGGAATGCCCAGAGCTGGGGCTGACGTCAGTGTCCGGCAGCAAAAAAATCTCCCTTTCTTGTCTTTAGATGGTGTCAGAACACCTATAGAGCAGATTAGAAGGAGAAGACACTTACTGTTCAATGGTCCAGTTCAAGCCATGACAGAACCATCCCTGGGAATATTACATTCAACGCCAACTGACAGCGAGTATGAGACTGCAGTAACAGCTCAGCCTAGAGTGTCTCCTGAAGCATGGGGGGTCTAGAACAGCCTGCATTATGTAGCTGGGTATTTTGACTTAATCCCTCTGCTCCAGTCTGAGATTATTTTTTGTTGTTTAGAATTAATTCCCTGTAGGAGACCATTTCCCTGTCTCTGCCACCCCCCCCCCCACCCCCCAAGGTCAGCACAGTGCTTTAAAATGCTAGTTAAAACAAATAAAGACCTACTGGAATTAGACCTGATAAACTTCTGGGGAGTGAGGGGGCAGTTTCAGCTGTCCCTGTTTATGTGTAATTACTAACATTTCAATCAGTCAGGCTTTGTGAGGCCTTTCTCTAGGTATCTGTTGGAGGTGCTGTAGACCACAAGGGTGCTGTAGACCACACACACCGGAGGTGCTGTAGACCATTCACACCAGAACTGATGTATTCAGTTCTAATACTGATTCTGTTTTATCTCAACCCATTCCCCCCTCCCCCTTTTTTATTTCTGCCTTCAGCCATAACCAGAGAACCACAACTTTCCGGCATCCTGTGACTGGCCAGTTATCTTCTGAGAACGGTAACTTCAGCGTCAGAGAGCAGTAAGTCTCCTGTCTCCTGACTGTCATATAAGGAGCGTCTTTCGGAGCTGATGTTGTCAGGGGAAGCTCTTAAGGGACGGACCATGGTGTGAATAATGCTGGTCTGGTGTTAAGAGATGCCAAGTTAGGATATTGTGATAATAAAAATGGCCTTATTGCTTTTAAGGGATTTCATGATGATTTCCTATGATTGAGTCGCTTATGCGTCCAATGCCAGAGGTGCTGAATTTTATTGAAGTTGTTGTGCCTGATGTTTTAGAGTCCCCAGAAAGTAAAGGATGTAGACAGTTATTGGTAGTGCCTAAAAGAGCATTTCAATTTGTTGGAGTGATGGAAATGTCCCTTTGTTTAAGGTGTGGGGTGTGTTTTGAGGTGAAATTCGGTGGTGGTGGGGCGGGGCGGTGGGTAGCCAGTGGCTCTCAGGCACGAGGAAGGGCAGGGAAGGCTGTAAACGACACCCTGTCGCCCACATTTCTGGCCACCAAGGGTCGGTTTGAATTACTGCTGGAGCCCCTAACCTCAGCCCCCTTTCTGTCGGAGAGCACGTCAGAGCAGAGCAGCCTGGCCGTCTCACAAAGCTCCAGTCGTCGTTCCCTATTTTCTGCTCAGTATAACTAGGCCATCTGCCCCAGGACTAGTGTGCTGGTTTTAGCTTTGTGCCTGGGTGACATTCTCTGATGGATATTGTCTGGACCATTTGGGTGCAGGTGACTGTAATACCTGCAGGTATTGACCCTCCAGCTTCTGCTGTCCTGGACCGAAACCCTTCAAAGCTCAAAGCAGAGCCTGGAAGAAACTGTGGGCAATCCACCCCCCCCCCCGGAGGAATTAAACTTTCGCGAATCATCCTTTTGGCTTCTATAAATGGCACTTATCCGGATAGCTGCTGAATGTCAGACAAAGGATGAGTGAGCATTCAGATTAATTACAAAGGTTAATCTAGTGGATAGAAACATCAATCTGGACTGTTGGTATTTTTAATTATGTTTTTAATTATGCGTAATATGAAAATATTATATGAATATCTTATAATCACAGTAGTTTTCTGGAATCAAAATATTCCATACATATCAAATATGAAGTGGTCCCCTTTAAATTCGATGTCATAATGCCCCATCAGTCCAAATGCTCACAGGCAGGTGACAGGCAGCTAAATATTCTGCCAGGTCCTGATGGATGCTGCTCATTTACAGCTTGGACACAGTCGAGGCCAAATTGGCTGCAGCTGTCCACATGAGTGTCTGAGCCTTGGCCTCCAGGGGGCAGTATCCTGATCCTTTCACTCTCTGGCCCGATGACCAGCTTACAAAGTGCAGAACCTTCATTAGAAGATACTTAGGCTTGCAGTTATCGGTCGGCTATCGTGATGATAGCAGTGATTCACACGCTACTCGAGATCCACACGGCAATTCCCCAGCCCATTGCACTGAGAGGGGGGGGGGCTTTCTTAAAAGGCCGGACAGTTCTGCAGTTTGGGGGTCATAGTAGCTGAAGTGTCTGGTCTTAGCGGCCTTCTTCGCTTGCTGCCGCCTGTTTTCACTTGCTATATATTGCATCTGACCTGCTACCTCCACCTCCTCTCTATCTTAATCCACCAACACCCCCCCAGAGCACTTCACTATGGTATCTGATGGAATGTGATGTCTGCCTGGAGCGGATAGCTTGACGCAAGCGATGCCTCAATGCTGCTTATTATTGCTATGACAACCCCCATAACATCCCATTTAAGAACACTCTGTTGGGGTGAATCAATTACAACATTAGTTTGGGGGGACAAACTGTAGAAGAAAACTGGAGGAAAAACTGGGGAAAAATAACATTTGAATGTATTAATTTTCCCTCAAAGCTATGTCATAAATTTTTGTTTACCTCACATTTATTCTCTGTATACCTGGAAATATTATAGGAGCGAAATTGGAATTGTGATGTGTGAATATGATTTTTCCACATCGCGTCTAGTGGTGATGATACAATCCTTAGGGAAAGTCATATGACTTGCTAAATCCAGTAAAAATGTTACAGATTCATTGGCTTTCTAACAAGAATTATTACTTCATTCATTTGTTTACAAAATATATATATATATCACATTAGAAACAACTGGAAGTTTTAAAGTAAAACATTAATTTCAAGTACTAATAAATTAAAACCCAAATTATAGTTCTAAAAGAGCTGTTGAGTTAAAAGGTTCATTGACCAGCATCATTTGAGTACTAATCAGTAACACCTTAACATCAAGAACAGGAACAACGCGAAACACCAAACATTTGTGTTTAGTATCACTTTGGGAGCCAATGATGACAATTGCAATTAAGAGCAAAATGGCAAGAACAGGACTGAACGAGTCAGTTCAAAAAAATATTGACAATAAAAAGAAAATGTCTGCACGGAAGATATGTACAGATGTGTTAAGCAGTGCTTGTTGGTGGACTTTTGTTATGAAACCAGTAAATTCACAACATTGTTATGGAATGTAGTGTCCCACCACTTCCTGTGAGCGCTGTGTGTGGGAGTTTGGAGGTGGGTAATGCGGGAAGATGCAGGGTCCACTCCCTGAATGTCAACTGCCTGCAGCCGCTACTCGCAGGATTTCCTCTGCATTTCAGAGCTTCTCAGAAAGCTGGCCGGCTCTGCTCTGCCCTGCCCTGCCCTGCTCGGCTCTGCTCTGCCCTGCCCTGCCCTGCTCTGCTCGGCTCGGCTCGGCTCGGCTCGGCTCTGCCCTGCCCTGCCCTGCTCTGCTCGGCTTGGCTCGGCTCTGCCCTGCCCTGCTCGGCTCTGCTCTGCTCTGCTCTGCTCTGCCCTGCTGTGCTCTGCTCTGCCCTGCTCTGCCCTGCACTGCTCTGCTCGGCTATGCTCTGCTCTGCTTGGCTCGGCACGGCCCTGCTCTGCTCTGCTCTGCTCGGCTCGGCTCTGCCCTGCCCTGCCCTGCTCGGCTCTGCTCTGCTCTGCTCTGCCCTGCCCTGCTGTGCTCTGCTCTGCCCTGCTCTGCCCTGCACTGCTCTGCTCGGCTATGCTCTGCTCTGCTTGGCTCG
>JAODUD010000019.1:4082424-4097228 GCA_026784285.1 Stomatorhinus walkeri | reverse complement strand
CTGGTTGGACTCCTTTGGCTGTCTGGTGGTGTCTATGGAGCCCTTATCAGAACGTTTTTGAATGCATAAAATCAATGATAGTTTCAGAAATCTAACAACTTTGATGTGACATGACCATGCCTGTGATTTTGCTGTTTTTGACAAGATAACAGGTACTGATAGTACTGCTGTGGATTGTTATCTACATTCATAGTTGGAGAAAATGCTGTTTATCAATCCAAGTTCATGCACCCCTAAGAGGAGTTCAGGTTAAGAACACCTGTCTTAGACAAATATTTTGATCTTAAAGTTGTCTGTTTTGTGTTCAACTTGAATATTAATTGCGGTGTGTGCATACATACAACCTTTTATAAATTACAATCACTCAGTATTATTGTGTTGAATTAGGATTTATCTGAATCAAATGAAGAATGTTTTTTTTGTTACCTCTGGTTTAGGTATGAAGTTCTGCTTTGTTGTGTTAAATGTCAAAAGCTCAGCATGCATTGGTTTCACGATCAAGGACATGGGTCCTGAGCTCCAGATCAAATCTTAGTTTTGAATCCAAAACTGATTACAGTTGGTATTATGCAAACTTAACGGATTGGCTGGATGATCTTGAATTTTTTTAAAAAGATTGCCTTTTCATTTAACCTTTTCTTCTACTAACTAGGTATAAATGGAGTGTACAAATGTCCACATCACAGTTCCTAGGATTCCCTTTGAACATTTTATCGACTGCCCTGACCTCTATACACTTCATTCTATTATTTGAAAAGGGATTCTAACTTTAGCAGACTCAGACCAACAGAGGTGAACTTTCAATACAAAAAGGTAGCAGAGCAAAACTTTGAGGCACTTCTTAAGTTCAAAGGTTTTTCATTTAAAAGAGCATTTTTAATTTCGTGTATCTATATTCTCCTCTGAAGGTAACTTGTAATCATGTGTTGGTATATTTACAGGAATTTCTAGTTGCCTTGTTTTTTCCTCTTCACTAATCAGATTGTAACACACAGTACTGATGTCTTAACCTCATTTCCTCCTACAGCCATTGTAGAAATACATAGTCTTATTCATCGCACAACTAAATAATTGTTAGCTTTTAGAAATAAGCTGGAAAGATTTCTTTGTAATTTGTATATGTAAATGCAGGGCATATGAAATTATGTATGATTTCAAAACTCTCAGCAGTGCTACCGGCATTTAAAAAAGAAGGGAAAAAAATTATCACTGCAACAGCTCAGCATAATTTCATTGGTTAAGGGCAAATTTTGCTCCTCCAATCAGCACGCTCCCTGACTTCTCTGGGCAATGTCTTGAGTCTTTCCAGTACCACCGAGGTACATCAAAGTCAACCACTCGTGTGCTTATTACCCATTAACTGTATTAGCAGTGGCTGAGTTTGCATAATCTGACATGACGGGAGCTGAATGAAGATGTGGCCCAAAGGATGTGACCACACCACCCCCAAACCCCAAGTGAAATCTTATTACAGTAGAATATCAAGACATGAGGATCTTGCTGTTGGAAATACCGACATCGCTCTACGTCTTTCTGACACCAGGGGGCAAAGTGACCCCTGATCCCAAGTTAGGGCAACTGCATCCTCTCTTCTGCTCATTTTGCAATAAATGAGGTTTGCCCCCCCCTGTAGAAATCCACCAAAGATTTCCCACTGAGAGCTGTAGTTTTCCATTTTTATTGATATTCAGCTGGTGCTTCATACATTTGTTATTCTCCACTCTGGACTTCAAAGAGAATTTAAAAGGCATATTATGCTAATTCCACCCTTTCTGTTAAATGCAATGGATACCAAGCACATTAATCCATTACAAAATATTCCTCACTTGTTTTCAGAGAAAGGTTTAAAAATAAGTTACAAAAAAAAGTTTTAAAAAACTATTAAGCAGTTTTGCCCTCCTTGAGATCCAGGCCACAATAGTTTGGAAAAAGGGAAGTTACTTTCCAAAGTACAGGCAGGCTTTACTCTTTATTGGAACAAGAACAATCAAGCTGTGTATTTTACTTTAAATGAAGAAAGGGGAAAAAAAAACACTGAAGTCATGGCCAAATCATTTGGTGAAACTGTCCGGACGAAAGAAATATACAAAATGAGTGGCGTGATTAAACCCCCCCTCCCCACCTCGGTCCCTGAGTTAAGAGGACTTCACGAATGCCATTTTGAAAACCCGCTTCTGTTCCTCTTTCCTGCCATGTGTACAGTCCTCATTCTGCTCCAGATCGCCAGCCTTTGATTCTGTTGAAGGTTCCTCCTCTTTCGCTTCTTGGCTGTCTGTGGCCTGGGCCTCTGTGCTGTCTGTCCTCTCTTCGCCTTGTGTCATCTCTGCTGGCGAGCTGGACTACAAGTCACAGAGTCGAAGGAGACACAGAACTGGTGTCAGTAGCTGTCGGTCGCTCTTACGGTCTGCATGTATGCTTCCCCCCCCCCCAGGACTAATCACCGCATGCAAGTATCCAAACACATGAATCCTTATACAGGGTGCTGCTGAGGAATGCAATCATTTTGGAGTAGAAGCTGAGCCCTGGAAGTCTAAGGAACATTGGCAAGTAGCTCTGGAAAAGACAGGGGTCTACACTCAGTAATAGCCCCCTTTGAATAGATGGATGTATATGACAACACCTACAGGACTAACATTTGGAAAGTCTGTTCATTTCCACAAAGGAAATTAAATTTTGTTTAATGATTTTTGGCTCTTCCAATAACTGGCCTGAGCAGTTCTTGTCACCGAAAGGCGATGAAACGTCAGAATTAATCCAGTCGAAGATTTTTCTTCTACTTCCAAAAATGGCCAGAACATGACTCATAAGGACATTTGTGTTCCTCTGCTGAGACAATTCAATTCCAGGTAATTTAGTTGTGAAAAGCTGGCAGGGAGATCACAGGTGTGCAGGAACGGTAGTACAACACAGGGCCCTGGAGTTTATATTTAAAATGAGTCTTGACAAACACTCAGGGGGGAAGGCAAGGCCTGCAGCTCGCAGAAGGCTCCGAGTTGGACATGAAGCAGACGAGGAAAAAATTATATAAATTCACAGGGAGAAAAAAAAAACAAATACTGTGAAAAGGCCCTTTGTTGTAAAATTACCCAGAAACCCCAGATCATGGGTATTTTAGCCATCTTAAGGGAAAACGTGGGGTTGGCTAAGTGCCAGGCCAGGACTGAGCCATCTGGCTGAATGGTCCCTGGGTGCAACCCTCCCCGTACCTCGCTGAATCCCAGGCCACAGTGCCTCCTGTTCCTGCCTGACAGCTTCCCGTCCAGACCCTGCTGGTACTGTTGCTCCAACTCAGAGTTCATCTTCTTGTCCTCAGCCCCTAGTGGAGCAGTGCAAAGAGCACCTCACTTACCTACTATATATGAAACTACAGAGGCGAATGCATCCAGGCAATGTGATGGATAAATCGAGGCAGCCACATCAACTGAACTGGTTTTTATTACAGATATTATTCAGAAGTCTGAAGCTAATATCCCCAAAATGGTAGCTGTTATCAAAACATTCTAGACACCTACTTGAGAAGCTAGATTTTAAGCTGTACATCAACTCACTCAGAGCCAAAGACTTTATTACAAATTGCAGCATACTGCAACCAAAGACACACTGGGCCAAAATAAGCATTTATTACAACCCTTGGGTGTAGAGTTGGGTAGACATCTTAACGTGATTAAAAAATGTGTTTAAAGATCAAGATAGAAATATCATTGGTTTCTGTATGCTATGAATAACTTTACTGCTGTTGGCTTTTTCAACAAGGGATATTATCAGCTCTGTCAATGTAAGCAGAGGGAGAAAGGCTGTTCACCTGTCCTGAAGTTTGAAGTTGACTTGTGATCTCCAATGACGAGGCGCCCGGTGTGCTCTTTCTAATGGAAAAATGAATCCACATGTGATTTGTAAATAAAAAAATGAGTGTCACCAGGGTAGCAGAGGGTACAGCGCATAGTCAGTAGCCTTCCTGAACTTGATCAGCATGAATATGATACAGCAAGCAAGCAAATAGGTTCTTATGTGTACGTGTGGAAAACGACATTTAATGTTACAATTAAAACACCATTCTTTTTTGCATATAATTGGAATGAATTTACAATACACACAGCGACTTAGGCTTTTGTACACATAAGTGAAGCGGATGGCCTTGGGTTAATTATGAGATGCAATAATTAACTTTATCCTTAGCGGAACCTTTCATATAAGGGCAAATCAAAGCAGTCTCAAGGCTGTGAGGGTACGGTGGTAAACATGCTGCGTATGCGAATGTTACAATGAAACATTGATGAGTTCGCTTAATGAGATCTCCATCAGCCCTCAGCCACGGCAATTTAAGATCATGCCCAGGATCATGGCAGGTTTTGGGGGGCAAACTAATAACAGCATCACGTCAGAGGCAGCATGCATGGCATACCTTGCCAGCGCCCATCAGCCGCAGAAACTTCTGTTTCCTCTCGTCGTTGCCCAGATCCGCCGATTCCCATGCAGTGGACGCCTGCATTACGGGACACGGGAACACGATGCATGCATCCCTTTGGTTAAAGCTTTAACTGAACACGGTCAAACAGCTTCACTAGTTACCTAAGCAGCGACCTGACACAAGCTATCACTCCCCTCTGGGTAATCACACTAGTCGTGTTAACGCTAGTTAGAAGAACATTATACTTAAGTAAACCACATCAGACATTGAAATGCGGATTTAACGTTACTGGGCCGCTTGATGTTTAGAAAGTGGCCTGCTGTAAATAAAAAAAATCACTGTCTGCCTATGAAAGGAGCCGTGAGGCCTGCTAGGTGGCTAACGCCAATTACTAAGCTAGCTACAATTTGACCAGTTTATGAAAACAGCGCGTATCGGGCGAGGCAGTACTTCGTGCGGCTCAGCCGGCCTTTTCGTCCCATGCGGATGATCCCCTGCAGAGCTCATGTCGGGTCCCGAGTTTACCCTCACCCGGACACCTTTATCAGTCTTTACACTTTCTTGCTGCTCGGGCTCCGTCGAGAAATTAGCCCGCGGGCTGCATTATGGGAAATGTAGTAACGGCCAACATGGCGGCAGTGCGCGTGCTGACCGGAGGATCAGGGATGCGCTGCTTCTTGGGGAAGATGTATGTAGATATGATACCAAGTGAACGCGGATGCAAATTTAATAGCAGCTTTAGCTCGATACCTGCCAACTTTTAAAAAATGTGTTTCCTGCTCACGTTTGCAGCTATACTTATGTAGGTAACCCTCAACTATTCCCATTTAAGTGACACTCTCACTAGGTAAGTACGTGTTGAGGTTAAAAGACAGAGCTATATAGATTGAACTTGAAAATAAATACCATATGTTGTTTTTATTATTATGCAATAGCAAATTTACTTATATAACATTTTTATGACGAATGCACTAGTGCCTTAATAGTGGCTGCAGTGTGTTTATTTTGAAAACACGAAAAACATAATGTCTACCCGGGTGGCGTGGTTGACTGGTATACAAGTATTTCAGGAGGGAAAAACTTCCCTCCAACATAAAATAATCACATTTTTCATGTATTTCAAGAATATTGTGGTCTTAACTACCAGTATCATAAGGTTTTATAAATGCCTAGTATGTGATATAATGTGGGAAATTCCACTAGGACCATGCACACCTGTACCTAAGGAGTTATTTCAGAACTGTGATAAGCTTGGGAGAATGAGGTGATGATGCTGTTGTGGGGTGTGAATGCCAGCGATTCTTGGGAGAACTTAATCGTGTCTATAGTCTAATGCAGTATTTATCTGCAGTGACCCACGGCACAATTGTTTATGTTCAGCTTATGGTTGAGAATTTACTTCTTGATTCTATACCTAATCTCAGATCATGTTTTGAGTTAGGCTGCTTAAAAGACAGAGTGAGGCATTAAAATGTTTCTCTGCAGTTTTATTTCCCGTTTGAACGAGGCACCGAGCTGGTTGAAGCCAGCACAGTCTTCTCAAGCTGTTCTTGCAGTTAGAGTAGTTCATTGAGGGTTCCTCCCTGTTGTAAACCAGCTTTGGACTTTCTGTGACTCTGCTGGATATCTGGCTTCTGAAATGCCTCTGGTGCCCAAGCATCACTCAACACATCTCTGCGGCAGCAGGAAGGTTAGAGCGAAACGGGGCTACTGGTGAATAGCTCCGCTGTTGCCAGTTCCAGGAATGGTGGCAGTCGAGAGTGGAAAGGTTTGGAAAGCAGATGGAAGATGGACTTGTATAGCTCGGTCTTTGTTCCATGTCTCGCTGTTGGTTACACATTTATGGGAGGCGCCTGTACGTTTCTCAGAAGGAATAAAGTGCACGCTGGTTCTGTGATACACTCCTTTTGCGTATCTGTGATAAAAGAAACCTTACAGCCGCCTCTTTTCTCCTTTCATACGCAGCACTTATTTCAAACTTATTGGCCTCTAAAATTATGTGAAATGCCACATAGATGATAATGATTCATTTCCTTTTTGCCGAAGGAGACGGAGGTGCTAAAACAGTGTAGTTGGCAGGAACCGACTTCTGTCACCTGCCAGGATTAAAAGATGCATCTGGGGCTTCCTGATTTCACTTGTGAAAACATTGGGTGTATTTTGAATATAGTTTAGTGTAGTGCAAGTTCCTTCATTATTCTTTGGATCATTTCATTTTTAAAGGTGTTAACTGTATTTTCAAGCAGATTTCCAATTTGTGTAAGTCTTAAGAACGCCAGTCTAGTTTAAGTTGGTTCACATTGCATATAATGTCTCAATGTGTTTGACTCCTCTACTCAGCCATTCATTCATCTTCAGTAAGTGCTTGTCCAGTACAGGGTCATTGTGTACCTGGAGCTCATAGGACAGCCTGGGGAATACCAGTCTGTTACTGGTGACTGTTTGAATAATACACTTTCCAAACTTGAAAAATATTAATACAAATGATCTGTTTTCCCCATAATCATTCATTTTGTCTTTGTCTGTGACCTTTATGTAACTCACAGTAGTAACTCTGTTTTTCTGCCTGTGACCTTGTGCTGACTCCCCAGTACTTTGAATACTCCTTATTGGTTTAAATTACATGGGAGTTTAAACCAGTATACAAAACGGTTACTTTAATTCATTGATGTTAATGCAAAACAGCTGAAATTAATACACTAATAGATGTTCATAAGGCTTTGATTTGTAATTAACTAAGATATTGTCAAATTCTCTAATTATGTCATTAGGAATAACATGTATTTCACTTTTCTTAAGATTTTAATTAATTAGCCTTTCCCTGTTAACTTAAAAAGGATTATCAGATCTCCAGTAAACTTTGATGAAATTGCAAATAACAAGTGAAAAATTCAGGTCATTTATTGAGAACACTGTGTCCCACTTTACAAGTCCAAATGGGATTAGGATAATTAGCATGTATGCAAATGATTCAATTCATTACATAATATTTACATTAAAAATTGACAACAATGGTTCCATGGATTCAAAGCTTTACTAAAGGAGGTAGTCAGTATGTATTGAGGGAAACTCACTTATGTTACCTCAAACACAATTGTCTTTGGAACTGTTATGACATTTACAAATTGAAAATGACCAACGTTGTAGAGGATCTATGTTACATTTTTGTGTTACTGCTGTTTTTTTGCATAGATAAGACAAGATATTTACCCACTAGTACTAAAAGCAATTTTAAAGCTATACATCGTATCTGATAGTTAGATTGCATTGTGTTTAAGCTTTTACACTTTGTGAACATTTGCATGTTCACAGATCTCCGATTCGTCCTCAAACAGTGCAGCTACAGTCTAGGGAAGTGGTTAATCTTAAGGATATCATTTTATTTGATGATGCATAAGCTGATATTATCCTATTAATAAGGGAAACACTTTTCATGTGATTCAACTGTGGATTTTTGGAAGCCTTGCTATGCATGAAAGCAACACTTATCAGAAGAATGACTAAAAAAAATGACTGAATGCATGATTTTATTTGTGTGCCGGGGCTATAAAATGTCAAGAATCCCTTATGAATACTGATAAATATAGACATTTTTGTGTCGTTTACATGGTTTGTCACTTGATAGTATTAGTGAGAAAGTGCATAGCAGATGTTTGTTCAGTTAAATAACAGCAGGATCTGGCAGCCTGATGACTCAGATTGTTAAATTTATTGGCCCAGAACTCGGAAGGCGTCAGATGTCTAAAGCAGTGTCACCATAACAAATCCATTTGCGTGTACCAGTGGAATAGCATGTTAATGCACTGACAGTTTCCTGTGGCTGCAACCCCCCTAAGTGCATTTTTAACCAAAACTTCAATAATACCAGTTCTTAATCTGGATACAAAGATGCAGAAGTTTGTTATACAAAAATGTGTGTGGTGTGGAATCATCTTCTGAAGAAAAGGAGATTAATGACTAAGGAAGTTGTCCTGGGTGGGGGCAAGAGAGACCCCAGGTGGGAGGGGCTGCCGCTAAGGGGGCTTGGTTGCAGTAATTTTGTTCCGGACCCGGGAATTATGTATGTCAGCCCTGGATCACTTCTCAGAAAAATCAGTTCTTTAAAACATTAAGAAGCCTGAGCAAGTCTTACTTTTTCATTACATTATAAACAGGAAGCCTTGCTTCAAGTAGTTCAAAGTTAAAGTATTATGCCAGATTGATTATATATTCCTATATAGTTGTAATACAGTGAAATTTTAATATGGCGGATGGTTAATTTCTTAAATAGGGAGATAGATTAAAATAGAGAAAGTACAACCAAGGCATAGAAGACGAGTAGAAGTAAAGAGAAAGAGTGAGACTCATATACTGCAGAAACAAAGAATGGTCACAAAAGGATTTAGAAGATAAATCTTTGGATGTGAGGTCAATGTCATTTATAGAAGCTGCCTATAGAGGGCAGCACCTAGCACAGTGCCTGAGGCCACTGAGTTGTAACCTGATGGGTAACCGTGGAAGTTTGGATGATGGATATTATCTTAAGTCATCGCTTGACTGAAGCATGGGCTTGAGCTTTGAAACGGCAGTAAATAAAACTAGTGGTTACTGGCAGATCTGCTGAAATTCAGGAGAAATTACCTGGAATAAAGCAGGAAGTGAGTAAATGTGTATCTTTGCCAAAGAACTCATATTGACTTAAAAAATTAAAACTAACAGGTGTATGTCTATATAATAATTGGCCTCTTCTGAATTTTAAAACTTATGTGAATGCTTAATGTTCACACAATCAGACTTTAAATGACTGTACTTTAAAATACCTCCAGAATTTACTTTCAAAGTGTAACCAAGAATAACAGTCACAGGATGGATGGATACTAACTTGCCCTTTTCTGTTAGCAGAATTTGCAAAATATATAAAATGTTTAATTCATCAAAGAACATTTTTATCATAGGCGTCCAAAAAACACGATTCTTTTCTTTGGGAAATTATTTGCCTCGTCTTTTATGTGGGTAAATAACATTTTGTGCCCATAATAGTTACCATAATACAATTTTTGAGATATTCATTTATTAGTTATCACAGTGAAAATTTCATTTTAGGCTTGCCATGTAAATGCACGCTTGTCATTTCATGTTCATTGGATGTTTGCCCAAATTGTCTCATTTTCAGTTTTTATGATGTAAAATAAGAGAAAATTTTGTTGTTGAGCAGTAAAATTAGGCCCCAAAAATTCATGCATAACTCCACTGTTTTGCTATATGTTCTGTATTTGTCAAATCCTGGGCTTAAATAGGATACAGGGAGTTGATTTCAAATCATCGTGTCTATAATCTGGTTACATTCTTCTTTATAAATTACCTTTAACTATATATTCACACCCATTGTTGTTTCGGTCCCTTTCAACTCTATAGGACTTACCTGTTTGGAACATGTCAGTTTTATAAATAATATTTGAAATTAAATCATGTTTGCTTTATGCGTTTTGAATGTGCAGAGTGCAGGATGACGTGGCACACGTGGTGGTTTGTTGCATCGATATATATCATATTTAGGTTTGTGAACAGTTATTAAATAAAAACTGTGGCCGTGTCCCAGGCCTGGAAGGATTGCAGATGCAATTGTTTTTTCCAATCATAATCCAGTTTCAAAGACAGAAAGTACTGCACACGTGTTCTGCCTTGGAGCAATTATCTATGATTAAAATATTTTAAAGTCTTGAAAGCGACACAAAATATCATAATGAATCGGTTTCCCTACCACTAACTGTTAAAATGATTGCCTCTCCTGTTTCCCGCCGCATAATAACTTAGTTTCTCATTTTCTCCTTGAAGATGGGACCTAAAGTTCAGCGTGTTTAACCCCCGTCTGTCTGCGCCTATGTTGTTTATTTCTTGATGAATGTGAAATATCTTTAATAGCCATGTGATTGTTTGCTAACTGCCCATCATTTCCACACGGTTGTGGGTCATCATTCAATGCTCAGATTACATGTTCTGTGTTTCAGTCAAAATGTGACATATTTTTTTCTGCGGAAAACCATGGATTAGTATTTTTAGTTTTGTTAGAAATATTGGAATGTCATACTGTACTTATGAATGTTGTCTTGCCACATAAATTGGTTATTGAAATTAGTTTTTTATTGTAATTTGTAGGTTAATTCATTGCACTTGGAACCAGTCTTTTGAATAATCCACTTCAAGTACAAAAAAGTCGTGTGTACGTAAATGCTTTTGATTTACCTCTTATGAGCTGAATTTACACATTTTCATCGCTGGAGAATGGTCAACAGAAAGGAACCACGAACAGCTACAGGCGCACTGTGATTTATTGAGAAGGCGCGCTTTGCAAAACGCAGTGGCGCTTACACGTTGAAATACTCCTCACAAACTAACCTTTGTGGTTTGAAACAGGACAGAATAACGCAGTGTGTTTAAATATATGCATACAGTGGACCCTAGCCCCTAATCTGGCGACAGGAAAATTAAAGAATCGGTAATACATTTTATATTTAGGATTATTTCCAAAGTGGTGTTAAAGCACATATAATATGTCAGCTAACACAACAATGCAAATAATGCGTTGCTGCAGTTGAACGTTGTGTATAAAGATTTCCTTGTAATCACAACACATCACATAGCCATCTCTCCGTAGTGCACCCTAATTAAACATGCAGAATGAAACAAGAACACATGTTAATTTAATGTAACAAAAATGTTGATTTCCATGCGCTTCCCTTTAAAATATTAATGGAGTAGACTTGCATTTTAAGATGCATCAAAGAAGCTCATGATATGTAAATTCGATGCGCGCTGCTAATGCTCTTTAAGGCTGGGCTGCTGTGTTCTTTGAAACCAGGCCTGTCGGTGGTTCCGACAACGCTTTTAAAATCGCATAAAAATTGGCGCAAATAAAACTATGTTGCTACAGTGATATTTAAGACACACGCCCTAAAATACTTGGTGGTAGGCGGGGGTATCACGTTCAACTTCCATTATTAATGCCTTGGCAACGGAGCAGAATTTTACTGTACAGAATTTTGTACTGTATTGAAAAAAATGTACACCAGTTTAGAGATATCTCAAGCCACAGGTTCATTAAAATTGATGGGAATGTAATGGAGTTACTGATAGGTTACTGATACAGTAAAAATACACTGATTACAAGGAAAACCGATATCAGGATTCTGAGATAATACACTTGTAACTTTAATTGGGTACTCATTAAGAGGAAACGGTTCAGCGAAAGGACCTACAATTCAGCAAAACAAAATAAAAGTGGAATTGGTATATAACTATTGGAATATGGGTTACCTTAACATACATTTTCTGAACTTATGATACTTGCTGTGAAATACGCCCCTCGCCGCCCCCACAAACTTCTGATAAGACTATTACGCCTCTGTGGGGAGCAATAAGCATGAATGCCTCCTTGAACTTGTCAGAGGCTTCAATTAGAATGATCTCATGCTATCGAAGAAACATTGACAGATTAATAGCGGTGTTCTGTTTCTGATTAAAACAGTCTGGCCTTTGTCCATTGCTATCGTTACCAGGGATATTGGCTATAGTATCGGTTTTGAGAAACTGTCGTTAACCTCGCTTGACTCAATTTGTAGAAATTAAATGGGTGTTCCGGACGCGTGGAGGATCCCGAAAGGACGCGAGGTAACGTGTCAGTCTACGACGCCGTTAAGACGCGAATGTGGCGCAGTCAAAGGAAACGAGGACTGTGCTTCTCGGCGCATAGCGGGGAGGCGAAACCGCAGAGACGCTCCACGGTGGGGTTATTTCTAACGTTTTCCCTTCCCGTAAATCTGCCAAGCAGTCGCAAAGCGAGAGCCTAATGATGGAGTCGTCACAGCGTTGTCAGCTCTCTAGGGACGCTCAAATCTGAAGATGGAGATTAACTGTATGGAGCTAAAATGTATTTGGACATGAGACGGTATAAGGAAATAACGGCTGCGCCACTTAGTTTCTGTTATCAATACGTAACCTAATACTTAAAATACCAACAGTGTCGCGAACGGGAGGATAACGTGGAGATCGTATACAGAAAATCCCACTTGTATTTTGCTCAGCACCAAATTTATGTCCAATGACATATTAAGAAGAAACGTGTAGGTCATACCGAGTTAAACTAACAGACATTAAACACTAAACTTCACACTTCCGCTAAACGTTCCGTTGAACGCAATTATTTTACTGCATGGTTTATCCAATCAAAATATCTAAAATCTGGAATTAGCTTCCTGTAAGTTCATTTTAATGTGCACTTAAGCGAAACATAAAATGAAATGTTATTGTTTTTTTATAGCAGTAGTTGTCCCAAACGCGATGATTAAACGCCTGCATTACATATCCCATTTTCGCGATGGATTTAATCCAGTTGCTTTCAATAAACAATTTTGTAACATATTAAACATTTTAAAATATTGATCAAATGGTGGAAAAACTATGGAATGTGTTTACATGCAGTTTACTTAGAAAAT
The DNA here is from genome assembly GCA_026784285.1 of Stomatorhinus walkeri. Classification (NCBI taxonomy): domain Eukaryota; kingdom Metazoa; phylum Chordata; class Actinopteri; order Osteoglossiformes; family Mormyridae; genus Stomatorhinus; species Stomatorhinus walkeri. The sequence continues at coordinate 4,084,349 of JAODUD010000019.1, read as the reverse complement.
TAGTTATGCAAATGTTAAGTTGGATTTTTTTGCCCCTAAAATGTAGCCTAAGCTTTTCAAAGCGAAGCTTTTCGGGTGTTGCAATGAGGCTAATCAATGAGACTGCTTTCTAAGTTTTTCTACGTAATCGATTTCTTGAAATCAATTTAAATTAGTATTTATATAGCGTCTTTTTTTCACGTGAGAATGGCATTAACAAATTAATTCCGGCGATTCATGCAACACACGCATATGTTTTATTATATTAAACATTCCCCATAAGGAGACAAGACAAAATAAACATTATTTGGTTTTGGGTCATGTCTTAATCCATTCTGTTAATTTTGACAAGCAAAACTTCTTACGTGGGCAACATTTCAGTTCATTTAAGAAAAATCCCATGATTTTAATTTAATAAAAGGAAAGAATCTTGAAATGTAGGTATGTTCAATTTATGTGATTGGTGATCGCTTATATGGTTTAGTAATAGTTAGTGCCTTATTTATTTAAAACCCGTTTTAAAACAAGAGAATAAAAAACAAACATTCACGTTATAATTTTTAATGTATTGTGGAAACTGCATAGTCCCGCAGCCTTCAAAACCTGCGTCGACATTAGTCGTTAACACAAAGAAAAACAAAGCAGTGGCTATGTGACACTGAAATTAGATAAAGCTTAAGTTGACTACATGCCCTCTTGCTTTATCGATAGATCGATTTGGGGGGTCTATTTAGCCTAGTAATGTTACATGGAGCGCAAAATATATTAAGCGCCAATGGATTACATGTCGTTGTTCAATTATTAAAATATACATTTATCGGGAATTATATTTTGTAACTTGTACGATTCTTTTCTTTTCAATCCCCATAATTCCTTAGGTTAGTAGTAATTGCCTCAAATATGCGCTGCAACTGTTTAGTAGTTTTCTTGAATTTCCGTGCACTTAATTTCTTAAAATATTTCAAGATAAATCTTAAATTCGAGTAATTTAAATTATGCCTAGTATAAGTATATTATACAAAATAAAAAGGGTGAGAGGAAAGAAGGCAGAATTGTATATGAGTAGATGCAAGAATTGTAATTCTCAAGTCCATCGAAGGGTGGCATATGAGGCACGCAATGCGATGATATTCACCTTATTCACGCTATACCTGCCCGCGTCTCGGAGTTTCGGCAGCGTCTTCAAAGACTTGCCATGTCTATTTGTAAAAAAAACGAGCCAAGGTAATATATGTTGTGCAAATTCATTTTCACAGTAGATTTATTCACCATCAAACAAATGTGAATTCCGCATTGTATATTGTTTGTGTGCTCTAATTAGAGTTTAAAATGTCTGAAACGAACAGTTTTGATTAAAGGTTAGACGTTATTACAGACTGCTTAAGAAAACTGATATTTGATACATGTACGTCAGTATTTTAAAATTGAAACAAGTAAAATGTTCTTGCTCAGGACAGACTGTATAAAATTATGTTATAACAAGTTAATAAAATGCGATTTCAGTGTAAATTTCTTACCTTCAAGATTTTTTCTTCATATTAGTTTATATTTTGCCTTAAATATTTTCAAAATGCGTTGCATCGACTCCTTGCATTTAAATGGATCTTTTGTTTCCTTTTACTGGGTTTTTGGAAATCCCGTGTGGCGTCGATATTATCTAAATTACCATTGGAATAAGAGAAATGTGTCTGTCAATATTTAGATAGTTTAGCTCCAAACAGAAATTTAATTCGTGTTGCGGAGTGATAAGTCAGGCTAACTCTCCAGTTATTTCTAATGGAGCAAGCATGTTATAGCATATAAATAAATAAATATTTAGAATCTAGGGACGATTATGGCGAATTCCGTTTCTTCACGTTACAATTTAGGTTTGACCCCCTCCCCCTTTCCTCACTTCCCCCGCAAGACACGGCACACACACGCACACTTAAACGTATTGTCCCATA
>JAODUD010000019.1:4048906-4062499 GCA_026784285.1 Stomatorhinus walkeri | reverse complement strand
CCCCCCCCCCCCCCCCCCCCCCCCCCCCCCCCCCCCCCCCCCCCCCCCCCCCCCCCCCCCCCCCCCCCCCCAGAAAAGAGAATGAGGCCCACTGATCTGAATCCCCTGCCCCACTCCCTTTGCACGACCCCGGCCGTGTCACTGGAGATTTGTTCCCCCACTAAATCATTTCCCTCTCTACGAGATTAAGAGCTTGAAAATATTAGGGGACCCATCAGCAGTGACGCCTCACCCTTGCCGCCAAAAACCCCCTCGTTTGCATTTATGCTTGTCACTAATAATTTAAGGCCTCTCAATAGGAAAAAAAAACAATTTCCCGTGACTGTAAATAAAAAATGCGGGGGTTATAATGTTAACTGTTCCCATGGACGTGAATGGTTGTATATTGCTGACATAGAGCAGAAGTGCCAGTCACTGCTGGCAGTCCGGGCCTGTGGCTCCTGTCCTCTTGGTCCACGTAGCCGCCGCAGGTATTTTTCTCTTTCACATTCTCAGGGAACTGACTGAAAAGGAGTCATCAATCTCTCCACTGTCTTTCTTTCACCTGAATGGCGCTGTTTGGTCTGTCCTCGTCTGTGTCACGATGTTGATGCGATTCTGATACCGTGCAACCGAGTTCGTCTCTCTGTTTGGCCTCGGGGAACAAAGCCTTTCCGTTCTGATCGGGAGCAAAGTCAGCCTTCCACTTTTCCCCCAGCGCTGGGTGGAACTGGCTTTTAGGCAGTGCTACTGAGCTGGTGCGTTGAGCATGGAAGGTTAGGGCAAGATTTTCAGGGTGTGGCAGTTGGGGAGTTGGTTCAGTCATGTGTGAATTGGGTCAAAACGCCCCCCCCCTCGCTGCTCCCCCATCTCATTTGCAAGACTACTTCAAACCGCCTGTCCAGGTGAGTTTGTTTTTGTTGAGTATGTCGGCTGCTCTTGACTCGGGGTGACTTCCCATCATGCTCCTGGGCCGTCACTTGCGTTACTCTCCTCTGAACATTACCTTGACTTCCACCGAGAATATTGAGCGTGAATAGAATCGCGGTTTCATTCTCAGATACAGCTCACGGTGACTGCTGAGGCACAAAACCTCCCACTGGACAACGGGACAAGAACAGTGCTGCTTCCAGCAGCTGCCGGGGCCCGGTGCCTATGGATCAGCTGATCCCGTTCGAGTTTAATTTACCATATGATTGACTCTCAGCCCAGAGGCGCTGGAAAATGTCCACACAGAATCGGGGCGGGAATGACTTTCTGATTTGAATGCGGATTAAAGCCGGGATGCACTTAGAAGCGTCCCTGAGTCGCAGATCGGAGCAGGTCGGTGGTTCAGCTGCCAAAGGGGGGGGCTGGCTGCCTTGTGTACTTACACGCCTTTGCATTTAAATGTGTCATACACAGCCATCCTAAATAAACAGGCTTCCCTTTGCCTTGTAATGTTAAAGGGAGACTCATTCAGAATGGTTTAATGCAGGAACTCGAAGGCTCTTGAATGTCCATATATGTTGCTGACATTCTTGTTATTGTGTATGCATGTGTGTTACAGATGAGGCTGTCCCTCTAATATTGATAACTGCTTGTTTTTGCGGGGTTTCTGTATGAGCTCTGTGTCTAAATTTTTGCGTGTGACACGAATGCACATGCACGTGTGCACGTTCACGTATGGCCACTGGGGTGCCAACACGCGATACTGTATTTTTTCAGAGATGCATGAGTAGGTCTGGCGCCCCCACTGATTTCTGTGCCACGGGCTCTTTGTCCTGCTGCACTCAGCCATCCGCTGCCCCCCCCCCCACTCAGGGCCTGACGGGCCTCCGCTAGTGTCGCACAAAGGCAAAGGTTTCTCCGAGGTGTTAAAAACCTCCATTTGTGCATTCCCTGGACAACAACCGCCAATTTGGGCACGGTGGCGACACATAGCCACATTGTGGCCACGCTCTGTGGCGGTCATTTCACAGAGCCTGAAAGCGGGGCGCGGTAAATGAGATTTAGAGAGCAGAAGCGGCCCTCCGCGATAAGGCACAGAAACGCCACCACTTGCTAAAGTGCTAGATGGAGCCCAAAAAATAAACACATTACCTGAGAGAGCACTGAGCTTATTTTCACAGCCCCCATGTAGCATGGAAAAAGCTTCACAAAGGGGCAAAATATTGCAGGGTCCTATAGGGGAATGTATTCGATGGGGGAAGATGGGGAAGAGTTCTGTAAGTCAAAGACAACTGTAATTGTAGGGCTATAATACCCTAGTAAGAGGGACGACAGTATGGGACTTTTCATTGAGTAAAATGGGAGGTTCTGAAGGCTTTGCTGAGTGTTACAGTAAAGCTACGGAAATCGCTGTGTGTTTATGGCCTTCTGCTAGCCGGTGGCAGCCTGGTGAGCCTTTGGTTCCTCAACACCAGGATCTTCTCTGTAGGAAATCAGCAGGTGTGAAAAATTATGGGAATTAGAAGCCCTCTGTTTGGGCGACTAATACAACAGGCAAATGGGTATGATTCCGCCATAATCGAACCTACGTGCGGCTCGATGGTTGGATGAAGGGTGGTACAGCCGTATCCAGAAAGTACCGTTCCAAGTACCTCAAGAAGGTGTATGATGAGTAAATAAGCATGCAAAGCCATGTCATTGCGAAGCATGAGAAATCTGTAACGTACCAGCCCTCCTTTACATAGTTAACAGGACTGAATTTCAAGTCCCGTTCTCCCTTTAACTTCCCAAACCAATCTTCCCCAGCCTCAGCGAAGAAATTCAGGTGATCAAGAGAACCGTTTATTACTTTTGTAATGCCGTAATCTAAGTGCTTAATAATTCAGCTCGCCAGGCCTTTCCTCTTTGCCTCAGGCGACACACGGTGCAATTTTGTTTTGTCAGACTAGATATTGGAACTGACAATCGCTTGCACAGTGTTCAGCTGCACTCCAACCCCCCCCCCGCCCTCTTCCCGCCTGCCCTCCACCCACGGCAGCATTACGTGGCCTACTTGTGGGACACAGGCCTTCCTTAACCCCCCTTCTCCACCACCCCGCCCACAGGCAGGCTGTAGGTCTGCTGCCTCCGCGATAAGCGGGCCTCCTTCAGGTGCAGAACAACCGGCTGCCGATGGGAGAGATTGCCTCCATTGTCAGGTTAACCAGTTCCGCAAAATCCCTCTTTTGACATGGCCTAACTGCAAAGGCCGGCGGTTTTTAAGAAAAAAAAGTAAATGGCACAGTGGGGGAAATTAATTTAGCAGATATGGAACGAAGCAAATTTGGAGCTGTTCAGTTGCTGCTTTAACACAGAAGGCCCCAGGAATGGGGTCGGCTAAGCTGCTGCCTGTACTTTTCGATGAACTTCGATAAATGGAAAAGTTCTCAGTTGTATCTTGAAAATCATTGACCCTTTGTTCCGCTCCCTGCCCTGAAATCTCCTTTTCCGTGTCCCACTCCCTCTCCTTCTCTCTCCATCTTTCGTCTCCCCCTTCTCTGTTCATCTTCCTCTCTACCTGTCTCTCTCTCCATCTCCCCCTCTCCCTTGTTCACATTCTCCCTCTCCTTCTCTCTCCCTCTCTGTCCCCTTCTATATCTTTCTTTCCCTCTCTCAATCTTCCTGTCTGTTTCCCTCTTCTTCTTTGACTTACTCCCCAATTCTGTCCATCTTCCTCTCCTTCACTCTCTGTATCACCTCCCTCTTTACTGTCCATCTTCCTCTCTGTGACCCTGTCCTTCGCTCTGTCCCTCTCACCCCTTCTCTCACTCCACCTGTCCTCCTTCCTCTTTGTCTTTCTCTTTTATCCTTTCTCTCTCCTTTTTGCTGTCTTTCCATCTCTCTCCGTCTTTTCCTGCCTCTCCCCTCTCTCCTTCTCTCTCCCTTTCTCTACTTATTTCTCTCCCTGCCTTTCCTTGTCAATCCCTCCATTTCCCTGTCTCTCCCTCCCTCTCCCTCCCTCTCCCTGCCTTTCCCTGTCTCTCCCTCCCTCTCCCTCCCTCTCCCTGCCTTTCCCTGTCTCTCCCTCCCTCTCCCTCCCTCTCCCCTGTCTCTCCCTCCCTCTCCCCTGTCTCTCCCTCCCTCTCCCCTGTCTCTCCCCCTCTCTCTGACTTCTCAACTGCCTCCCTCCTCAGTTTGAAACAAGCCTTGCTTCCCAACGCACAGCGATCCCTGTGTTCTTCCCCTTTGTGCGTCTCGTCCTCTCGGCCAGCCGTTGAAAAGAGGGCTTACGTAACCAGCCCACTGCAGGGCTCCGACAGAGAGCGCGGCACCGCGGGTTGATGGTGAAGGTTGGCTATTGATTTGAAGCTGCTGTCATATGACAGTCAAAGACACAAAGTTCCATTATGCACTGGAGTAATTAGATCAAGTTGTACCCCCTTACTGTAGATGAACACATGCCTGGAGTTTGAAGGTTCATTTGATTTCAAAGCGCTCGTCCTAGAGCAAAGGCCACGGACCAGCATGGAAAACGGCTGGCTCTCTTCAGGAGGCTTCTGTACACAGCACATAGGCGCACCCCGTTAGCGGGGGGTTAAGGAGGCGCATTTTTAGGATAGTGGTTAATGTGTGAATTAGCATTATGTGGCTGAGCTTCTGCACAGCTCCAGTGGAAGTAGAACTGGCCCTGTTATGGGGGTAATGATGAGTGCAGGACGTCTATGAAAGTAGGCGTAGTCATAACAGATGGGCGGGTTCACTGGTGTCTGGGTTGATCTAGACTAAGAGAAGCCTGTGGCTAATTTACTGAACACATTTATATCTGACTATTTTGTGTTTGGGCCCTTTGTCATGATAGAGTCAGACTCATTTGTTTATGCTGATTTTTCTCTTAAGCATGCCTGCTACTTGTGGCATTCACATGTGCATGAGTGATTTAATCAAAAAAAGAATCATTCTTAATTAGTGTGTTGCCCCCTACAGGTTTGGATCCCCAGACAGCTATTCTGAGGCAGCAGTGTGTGTGTGGGTGTGTGAGTGCGTGCGTGTGTGTGTGCGTTCACACTCCTCATTAGCCCCAAAGGCATCCTGTGGTGGCATGCACTTCTTGTCACTGCCATCTTTTCTGTCAACCAAAAATAAATAAATAAAAATAAAAATTCCCCATCGTGAAAAAATCCACAGTGGTAATTGTGGATACAATGATTTGCCAATAAAACTGTTGGGAAACTAATAAAATGAGCTTGGAATTATTTGGAATTCTCTTTAATGAAGCTATGATTGCCTAATTAGAGGAGGGGAAGGCAGCCTCAGATAGGGCTTTGATAGTACGGCTTTTTAGTCGGCATGCTTAATCTTTAACAGAAGCCTGGCTAGTGCTCACAAGTACTGAAGCCTCCAGATCTCTGTTTAATTCATTATCATTGCATTATTGCATTTGTTTTATTGTTGACTTAGTTAATCTCATTGCTTGCGCCAATTGTTTTTTAGGCTAATTGTCTAAATAAGAAATGAATTTCGTTTTTTGGACGCAGTTTTCTTTTTTTGTTGTCAATTAGCACAAAATCAAAGGCTTGTTGTTTTAGCCCCCCCCTGCAATTAAAGGAGCTTTCTACTTAAAAGAAAAAGGCAGCGAGAAAGGAATCAGATTATACATTTGTTATAAACAGAGTCAATTTTCCAATTGTTCCATGTGTGGCCCCCGCGTGTGTGTGCCTGATAAAAGTGGGTGTTCCCCCACATGCGTGACTGCGCTTGTCGCCAGTCGACCTCGGCCTTAGAGTCTGGGTCCATCCGTGCCCCCCCCAGCTCATGCTGTTAGCCTCTGCCCCCACGCTTACACGTCATTTGAACTTGGTACCGGCCCTGTATTTGTTTGATGTATTTATCAGCAGTGACCTGCTGGCAGCTGAGCCACAGCGTGCCGGGACCAGGTAGCACACGACGGCGGCGGCGGAGGCGGCACACGGATCAATTAACCGTGACCTCAAAAACCTCTGTCCTTGTTTAATTGGTGGCACGGAAGCAGGCTAATGGCATAAATCAGCTCTTAATGAGATACCGGCTTGTTGTTAAAATATATAATAAAGTAGGGAATGAACATCGGCCGTGCTTTGTGCGGTTGCATCAAGTGAGTCACCTCATTTTTACATTTTATAATTTTATTTTTTTTTCATTTTTGTTTATTTTCATGCGGATCAAGCCTTGATTAACAACGAGGTCGCTGCTCCAGAACAACACAGAGGCGTCTGTGTGTGAGCCCGCAGGTCGGCAGACCTCTGTGGCCCTCGCCGGCGGTGCACACTGCCAAATAAATCATTAGTGGCGAGAATCCTCAAAGGGGCTTTACATGAAACGGCCGCTTTATGCAGAAGACCTTCATCAGCGGAATCAAACAATCAAAGAACAGATTAATGAGGTTTGAGAGAAATGGATTCTAAACATTGTCTAAGATCCTGTCTCCACAAAAGTGCAGGGGGGGGGACGGATATCTTGGTGTTGTAGTCGCAACTCTGTTCTGCTCCATTCGCCCCCGACGTCTGCACAACTGCCTGCCTCCGCGAGCCTGTTCCCTTCTCTGTCTCCAGCATTTCGGTCTCTCCCACTCGCCGCCGGGATTTGAAATAATGCCGCATTTCGGCGGCCATAGATCAAACGGAAGGTTGCAATTTGACGGCCGACAGCTCGCCTACTAATTTGAGCAAATGTTTTAAAAGAAACTGATCATTAAATCCCTGGTTGCCCCTAAGCGCTGTGTTTGGCGCCAGCTGATTAAGCGGCCCCGCTGATGTCAGGGCCCCGTCGGTGCTGGTGAATGAATGAAAGTGGCTGATTTTCTTTCCCTCTTTTGTTGGCTTGCAGGTCATTTTCATGAATTCAACGTCAGCGGACCAGTGATCACTGGGTGCAGGGGCTGAAATCTTTCCGTTTCTGTAAGTACCCTCATGCCTCGCCGCACGCACACTGCTAACGACTCCGAAACAGAGGTGGGCTTTTCCCTCTTGCTGCACTAAGCCCTCCGTCACATATTCCCCGTACCCGTGGACACGCTGCAGTGTGTCTCCGTCTTAGTGCCAACCTCCCTTTGCTCTACTGCATCTTGGACGAAATCCAACAATAATAATCTTTCAAAAAAAACCATTCACTGTAAGAACTTTGTCTCCATTTTCCAATGCGCCAGTCACATTCCCGTGCATGCAAATGAACGCTGGGATAGGCTGTAAACAGTGTCTTTTTTTCCCATCTTGTACGGTACGGTGATGCTTGTTTGCAATTTGGCACTGGGCCAGTCACACACATCCATCACACGCCGCAAGTGTCCAGACGTGTGAGGTCTGTGAGCCAGTCGAGTCTTTACAGATGCTTATCCGGGTGAACACACCTACCTTTATGAGCCTCGACCCATGTATAGAGGGTACCTTTGACTTGGCGCTTCATGCTAATGCAGATTCGTGCTATACACTGTTTACGGCTGCCCGCCAACTCAATAAGAGCATTCAGTACTGAAATGAAGAAAGAGCCCTTTTAAAGGGGCACAGACAAATGCTTTGGGGAGCTTTTGGGAGCACGGCTAACAACGTACCTTTAATACAGCCTCCCCCGCACCTAATAAAGATCACATCTGGAAAAAATGTTGCTTTTGGTAACGTTGAGCAAATAAAGCCAATAAAGTTTAGTTTATATAAATCTCGTTTTAAATGTCAGTGGGAGATGGTTTCATCAGAAATGGGACAGAGCTTTATTAATCTGACTGGAAGAGGAACGTCGGACCTGCATAATGAAAGCCAGCAGTGATAAAAACGTATCCTATCTCAAAGTTCACAGCCTTGTTCTCAAGCTAGCAGTTTATCCTCAGGATTCGACGTCAAACAGTGCCTCCAGATTGGATAAATAGACACCTGTCTGTCTCAGAGCTACCCCCCCTCCTCCCCCCATTTGCGTTGCTAAGTCCACCGGCCAAAGAGCTCAGAACGTGGGTCAATTGTAGAGAAAATGGTTTACGTTTGCCTGGCACATCCGTCAGAACAGGTGTGATGGTGACACCGTCACGGAGATGACTAGCCCCCCCCCCAGCGATGCCGCTTTCAGAAACTCCCCTGGGTTTTTGTTGCCCGTAAACTAGATCTACCCCGCTTGCTCCTCAGAGGCCAGGAAGTTTCTTCTATGTATTTAATTTCAACTTCTTGCCCACTAATGTCTGCTGCTGTTGTGAAAACCCCTGCGTTGTGCTTCTTGCTGATGGCTTTGCTGATACAGGGGCACACAAGTGTGTGTGACCGTTTGGGAGTTTCCGGTTTGGGCCGCACCTCCCGTTTGTACGTCCCAGCCTGCCTACGCAATCCGTGAAAATAATCAAGGTGAAAATGCTATGCTAATGTGGCAAGATGAAAGTCCTTTAGTCCTTTTCTCTCTACCAATATGTGTAGGAATGTGTTTTATAGTATAACAATTTATTTCCAAGGATAAAAGATTCATACCATTAATTCCATGCCTGAAGCCTGCCACATGAACTTTGACCTCATTTAAATGTATTTGTACTTAACTGCAGCAAAAACTGCTTCAGGTGGTTGTGGTTAGTGGTTACTCTCCCTTCACTAAGGACAACAGCCATTGATACTACCACTGAAATGTTGCAGGTTAGGCACAATGTATTACTTAAATATAAACTTTTAAGAAATCTGACTTAGTTACTACTCTTGTAATTAGCTTTGCATGTTAATCGATTTTCACAAAAAAAATCAGTGCTAAACTGTCAATAAAATAACCTAATTTCCATCTGTCTGTTCCAAATGCTTATCCTGGTCAAGGTTGCGGGGTGGGCGTGGGGGGGGGGACAGTCAGATTTGTTAAAGCACATTAATTCTCTGTCTACCATTTGGTGCTTCAGCAGAACATTCTCCCCTTCACACGGCTTCCTTCTGCTTGCAGCTCTGAACAGCCTGGGTTGCATCCACATTTGCTCCCTACACCTAGATTAGCAATCAAGCTCCTACTCATTTCAATAACAATAGGGCCGCTAATTACTCACAGCAGCTGTTTTTGAGTGAGCAGTGTTTTTTGTTTTTAAATTTCACAACAGTGATTGGCATGAAGGTTAAGGCTGCCTCTGTGCCAACGTTGCCAGGTCTGGAACCGACACCGGCAAGGTCTCAGAGCCTGACGTCATATCTGACAGCTGCCGTAGCACGGTTGGGAAAAAAACGGCACCTTGCCGGTCCCGGTTGCCAACATCCATCAGGCAACCATGTCTTACTCAGCTCGGAATTTGTTTCCGTAAAGTTCCAAGGAGCATCCGATTCCCCGTGCACTTCCATCAGGAAAGCGCAAGCCGCTCATTAATCTAAATACTTTTGCAAGTTTAATCTGCATGTTTAATTAATCATAAAACGAGGCGGTGAGTAATTTCGGCGATGTGTGGCTTGTTACCGCGTGTGCCTAATCACTCTTGCGCGGTGTCTTTCGGAGGCAGCTGAGGATGCTGGGAGAGCGAGGGAGCGCGCGGCCTGAGGATGCACGAGGCGCCGTCTTTCCGCGTGAAGCCGTCTGATAACCGTAACGTCGTGGCGCGTTGAGAATGGCGTCACTTTCGGTCGTGAGCTCGCCTACACCCTGTCAGCCCTCGTTCGTGATGAACAGCCTTAAGATGGGCACTTGACAAAGCGAGTCCTTAATTCCATCAGCCCCTTGAAGTTCTGCCATTTTCTCAACTGCGGAGGATCTGCGCATTTATTGTAGTATCGTTGGAGATTCTATTCAACTTCAATTCAAATTCATTTTCTTGGGAAAAAATGGAAAAGCAGTATGTGCCAACAACTCAGAAGGCTGTGCCCTTGTCGCAAGAATTATTAGATAAATAGTCCTTTGGATGGTTTGATGTCCTTTTATTAAATCTTCAGTAGAATAAAACGTAATATAAACTTGGCTGTCCTTTTTAGATTTAAGGGACAAATTTTACAGGACGAAGGGGAGTGGGGGGTGTACAGGACAGTTTCACCTATAAGCTGTCTTTGGCAGAGAACAAGAGAGAGCATCTTTTCATTAATCTCCCAGTTGCCCCAGCTGTGGACAGTAAGGCATAACTAACAGTCCTGTAAAATGAATTAATGATTTCAACCATGAACTTTTCTCCCAAAAAGCCATGAATCTTCCCCAGCTGATAATGTACCGGCCTGCAAGTGTGAAATCACAGTCATGTTAAGAGTAGCAAGTTAATTGATTCACAAATTATTTAAAATTTGTGGTACCCAGGGGAGTGCTTGGCTCCGACGGCAGCCATTTCCAGAGTTTAAAAACTCTTATTTCCATCCTGCATCTGATTGGAAAAAGCTAACAAGCTTAATCAAGATGTGGAGGAGAGATGTGTAGGGTGATGTGTGGGGATGGGCGGTTGTGCTGGTGGTAGGAGCTGGAGTAGAATGTGTTCATTGAGCAGGTTTTCTAATGTGAAGCAGATAAGCCATACATGGTCTGTGCTGCTACGTGATTTAGCTTCTTGCTAATGTCGCAAAATCTACATTATAAGTGTTCTGTCCAATCTACACACCTGACAGTATCTGATGGAAGTCTGTCCATCCATCCATCCATCCATCTCCTAGCTGATTACGATGGTCGGGGAGGTAGGACAAGTAAAAATGATTGCTTTTATTTTTCTGCTTCCCAGTGGTACACTGTGCCCAGTTTTCGCCCTTTAGTTACCCTGTGGTTGTTGATGTAACCTTGCAAGGTGAGGTCCAGACCTCGAAGTTCTTGTGCCAGATTAATCATCCTGATCAGAGTCCTGCACAGGTCCATTTTTGGAGACCTGCACCCGCTCAGTACAGCACCACACCCACCCGTGCACCCGTGATTATGCGCATCCGTCCAGGCCCGTTAACATTCTACCCGTTACTCGCCCGTACCTGTGATAAATTACACACAATTATTTTTTTCTATGCATCTCTCAACATGACAAGCGCTAGGCCTACATGAATTTTGAACTGAAACGAAAATGTCAGTTTAACACAAAATCAAATCAGATAGATCTAAGCTATCCACACTGTGACGAGCGTGAAAGAGAGAACATGACGACACGCTGTTCTGTTAAGAAAATCCTACCCATTGAAACGTGCTATCGAGCATTTCTGCGTATGTGCATTTCCACTGTTTTGGGATTAGGGTTAGGTTTTAGGGGTTAGGGTTGTTGTTAAAGTAAGGGTTTTTGGGGGTTTTGGGGGGTTAGGGTTAGGATTAGGATAAGAGTTAGGGTTAAGGCTATCGATTAGCACTATGGTAGCATTTTTCGACAAGGCAGCATATATCAACAGAACACACGCTTTAGCAAGGATTCAGAAGTGTATGTGAATGTTTGTCGAAGCGGTTATCTAATGGTGCTTTGTTTTTTTCTCGGGACTCGGAAATTCTGCTGCCACATCTCGGAACAAACATGGCCGCCTTCATGAACACGCTGCTGTGTGTTGTTGCTTTATATTTTAGCAGATTTGGAGTGAGATTATTTTTTCAGAGAGACAAACAAACAAGAAACACAAACTAGTGAAGCCACATTAAAAGCTTTATAAAATATTTTAGCACATTCATAGCAATATTCTTTTTTCGAGAGGCAAACAAACTACAAACAAACCAAAGACACTAACAAGTCTGGTAAAAATCTGATATTGCATGATAGGATACTGTTTACAGTAATGATATGGTGTTCTGTAAATCGAACACATGCAGTTACATTTATAACTATTAATACATTTAACAAAATAAACATTTTTAAAGATTTATAAAATAGAATTACTGTTGAGTGTGTAAGCCGCCATGTTGAAATTACATCACAGAGGCAACTCGGACAACAAAATCTTGTAGACATCAAAGATGTGTGTTTCCGACGGGAAGTAGCGTTATTCGAGTTTTCATCCGAGTTCCGACTTGGAGAGAAATAATCGAATGCACCGTAAGGTACCCCCTACATACTGAACACACTGTGATGATGACAATTTGTACATGATAGTCTAATACATAGATATTTTCGCTCATATGTTATTTTTGCAGGCTACAATACTGTTTTGATTGACCTGCTACCCGCCCATGTGTAATGAATTACCCACCCGCATACCCCTCTGTAAAATTCCAGAACGTTAAAATCCTCCCGTTTTAGCAACTATTTGCGGGTACCCAGCGCCCGGTGCAGGACTCTGGTCCTGATATTTGGATGCTGTGGCTACCTGTCAGCTGTTTGCAGGTAAACGTTTGGAAACAAGGCCTCTTGACTATTAAAAATTGTTTTAATCTCAATTTTCAACTTTAAACATTAGCCCCAAAATGCTTTTTTAAAAGCATTTGGACTGATAACACCAACATCCCAATTAATGAGAGTAGCACTTAGTTATTTGTGAATGCTTGCACAGCCAAAGTATTTATTCTGTTTTTTTTCCATCTGTCTCCTCCAATGGACTGTTTGGCTGAGCTGGACGACAGCGTAGCATTTAGATGTGGTTTACAGACTAATTTGAATTTAGATATTAATAGGAAAGTGAGACTTTCTGTTAGGCTTCAGTGGTCATTTTGTTTTACATCATCACATATCACGTCTGTTACCTGTTGTTTAGACCACAAAACCCGCAACTGTACTTGTACCGTAGTTCGCAACGTTATTGATCAGTATCTTGTTCTGGGCATTCATGGTGGATGGCTTTGGGCCTTTTCCCACCGCACCAGGTACCATACTTTTGGTGCGGTACTTTTGGAATTTTTAAAACCGGCCAATGCACGCGCCTGGCCCTCTCTAGATGGGTGGAGACTTAAGCCCCCAATGTTCAACCAAAAGTTACGCTGTTGAATTTTACTTGGTTTCAGAATAATCAGCAAGATTCCCCTTGTTCAAAGCAGATTTTGTGAAGGGGGTGTTTTTCTGAGCCCTTCTGGTGACTGACAATATGCGTAATAACACGGGCTGCAGCTCTGACATGTCGATAAGGACGCTACATGCACCCAGGCCCCAGTCTCCTCCGACCACTCGTTGCGTAATACAGGAATCACCCCCTTTGGAAAGTCACCACGTTAAAGCTGGATGTATTTTAACTGCTTCAAATTCTGTTGAGTTCAATTTGCTTGGATTGGGAGCACATGACTAGTCTCCCTGAACATGTGTTTGTACAGTCGCGCGTTAATATCTTGCACAAAAGGAAATGTTTAACTTTAGGCTTATAGTGTTAGACTTAGCACCTTTTAAATTCACATATATTTATAGTGCCACTTTAAGCTGTAATAGTCATATGTTTTTTTTTTTCAATATGTTGTCATTGTTCTGTGTAATTTTTCTCCACATCGGAGGGATTTAACATTTATTTGTATGGAATAATGAGATTACTCATATAGTTTATTTACCAACAAAATGTTTCATAGTTGTTTAGGTAAATATTACATTAAATATTACACTGGCGAGGATTAGCAACTAGAAGATGGACTGATGAATAATATATGTTTGCTTTGAACTGTGCTGCACTGTGCCATTGTCATTCATTCATAAAAATACACAGTATGCATTTGCAGTAGTTATGGTTTTGTGCAAGATAAGGCAATTAGATTTTCTGAGCGAACAGTTATTTCCATAGTGAGTCATCTATTTGATTGTTTTTCCATTATTTTGTAATGCAGTTTTCCAGTTTAGCAGTTTTCTTATGGAAAGGTCTTGCCAGATAGTTGTTTGGGGGGGGGGGGGGG
>JAODUD010000019.1:4014325-4024935 GCA_026784285.1 Stomatorhinus walkeri | reverse complement strand
GGGGGGGGGGGTGTATGTATGGACTTGATGTGTGAAAACCGACTTTTTCTGTCTAATCCTCCTTTTAATTTAAATTTTCAGAACATTTTAAAAGCGTTATTGTTAAACTGATAAAACTCAGTTTGTTGTGGTGTGAGTAAAAGTGATTAATCCACCTCAAAGATCATATAATGATATTTAATTCATAAATATTAGTCTTAATATTTATACTTGGAACGGTGACCCTGATGAGGATGAGCGATTGTTGGGTAGATGGATGGATTGATATCTTTGGAAAGACTGACAGTGCCCATATTACCCAACACCATTAACTTTGCATCTTCTGTTGAATTACATGACTTAATTTCTCAGAATGGCACAGCTTCCTGGACTTTCTTTCCACCTCCAAAAACCATCCACCTTTCTCTTAGCACTGCCTTTCAAGCATGTTTAATGGTACATTTAGAGGAAGAGGGACTGATTGATAGATATTCATCTGACCTGTGATGCTCTTTCTAGCTAGGCATAGATGGCAGGGTGTCACATGCAGCTGAGCTCTGCACTTGTTAGCATGTATACGTAGCGAATGTAACAGCCTCTTACCCCTGAATCCCCCCCAGATCCCAGCACCCAAGGCACTCCTGGTAAATTATTAACTCTGACCGAAAAACGATGTTGAGGAGCTGCGGTGTGGATCTGTGGTGTTAATCTCTGGTGTTAATCTTCAGTGTTAATCTCCTGTGTGGATCCGCAGTGCCTCCTCACGTGCTCTTGTGGGCACATGGCCAGCACATGTTATGGGCCCCGGACTCTGAATTTCTCAGCGGATAAATGATACCATTCGGTTTCAGCTTTGATGCAAAAGACATACTTTGTTTTCCTTCCTGCTCCGTTGATGGCACACTTGCCGCTCTGGAAGTCAAAGCCCTCTAGAGCTATGAATAAAAATGCAGTCCCCCCCCTCACGCCCTGAAGTCCCCACCACCCTCACAATCATGCTCAGCTTGCATTCAACTTTGGAACTTTGTGGTGAATTTTGATTTTCAATTAACCGTCTCAATTTTGAGATAATTTTCTATTTAATGTAATTACAGGAAACAATTTATTGGCTGATTAAAATGGAGGGCTGAACCCGTCAGCCCTGCTTAAGAAAACAGCTCCCAAAACAGCGACCCCCCCCCCCCCCCAAGGGCTGTTTACACAGCTGCAGTGGCCGATGTGATTAACACATCCCACTATTGTCCACCTCCAGAAAGAGTGGGAAACAGCACATGTGTGTGTGTGTGTGTGTGTGTGTGTGTGACTCCACGGGTTTACCTGGCAGATCTAGTGACCCTGGTTGTCCTGTGGGGGTAACTGGTGCCTGTATTTACAAGCACGCAGAGCTTCATTTGGCTCCAGTAGGAGCTGATAAAGGCAGCGGCTGGAGGAGCTGTGTGCGGTGTGTCGGAGCTGCCAAAATACACCCAAGGGACCAGGGACAGAGAAACTCTCTGGACTACTTCACATAACAAGCCCAGAATGGGTGGAAGCAAGTCAGTTTGATTATCTTGGGCAGGTGACATTGACCAGCCAGTTTTTGTTTCCTTGTAACAGGGAACACAAGACATCTTTTGGAAGGATTGCTGGAAAGTACCTGCCCCCAAGTGAAGATCTTTGATACACATGCCCTTGCTCCATTCTGCCATAAAAACCTTTGAAATTGTAGGAAAATTCCAGAATTTACCACAGAGACTAGACTTATGATAATTGTTCAGCGCAGATTAAGACTGATTACAGTGTAGGGACCCTGAGGTTTACCGTGTTGCCGCTCACACTGTATTTTTCATTGTAGAAAAGCCATATAATTCAGCTGTTAACTCCGAAGTACATAATTAGATTAGAGGATCCCACGTTGGTTTAATTCACTGTAGGGCAGAGTCTCAAAGCCTGCTCATTAATTGCGAGAAAAGCAGAATTAGCTGTTAAATCCCACGCACAGGCCGGGCCGCCCGCTAGAAGTGCTATTTAACCTCAAATTAACTTCATTATTTTCACTCGCGCGCAACACGTCATGGGCACCGCCGTTCCTGTGGCGGTGCACTTCCTGAATCGTGTCACCACCGGCCTTTGATTCCTAGACTCTTTAATTGGGATTTATTTGCACAGATAAATGCTACAGCACTAAAAAGTTAATGGCTTGCTAATTTAAAGATGGCAAGTAAAAACCGAAAGGAGGAAAGGTGCTGTTCGTAACTCGGAAGTGTCCGGTCCACTGGAAGACTACTCAGTTCACAGGAGAACCGGGTAGGGGGGGTGGTCCTGCCTTGTATGAGAAAGGCGGGCATCTTCATTTTCACTGGAAGAGCAAAGTTTAGGCCGTCGTCACGATCTAAGGCTTCAGTGTCGTGTTTTGTTCTCCTGGGTCGCATGCGAGACCAAATGCACACTGTACAGCCACCTCCCTTGGCAGCATGGTAACGTGATCATGGGGGATGGGGGTGGGGGGGGGGGCATCGGCGATGCTCCAGCCCCCGCTCAGCACATCCATTTACATTAAACAGTGGATTAACTCCCAATTTGCTGCATGCCTTTGCCGGAGTGTCGATACCGATCTCTCAGAGTTTGAAACCAATTCAGCCAAGTGATCGGTCAGGGCTCAGGAACCAAGAATATTTTTCCAGTCCGGCGTGAACTCAGGCCACCCTGTCCAGGTTCGGGGAGCGGCGTTTGTGGAAAGGAAACAAAGTGGCTTGTCTGCATTTGCCTGGAGCACCGTCTTTGGTGGGATCCTTGACCTTTCAGCGATTGGCCCTTCGAAAAGCTGCAACCTCTTTCATACGCCGCCTCTGTTTGTTATAGTTTTATGTTTTTTTTTCCCTTTATTACTGGTGCGTAACCCATCTGTGCAGATGGCCATAGATACGGGGCACTTTAGGAAACCAGCACAGAGTGAAGAGTTATATCTTAGCTCATCTGTTCCTGGCAGAGTAATGTCTTCCAAGCAAGCCACCTCTCCGTTCGCCCCCGCCACTGACGGAGAGGACGCCATGAGCCAAGAGCGCCTGCCCTGGGACAAGGATGAAAACTCAGAGCTCCACGGCATCCCCCAGATGCCTCCGCACGGCCTGCTGCATGGGAAGGCTCACCCCGAGGAGCTTTCCATCATGAGCAGCATCGCGCCTGAGTCCGACTGGGACAACATGATAACGGCACAGCAGCGGATGGTGAGTGACTCGCCACGTGCACCACGCCGCCCCACGTGCTGCCACACATGTATGTATATCTGCTTTTACTCTGGAATGCACACACAGATGCATGAGCCTGCACACAAGCATGATCAACAGTGTGGGTGCGGGTTTATGGGAAGGCCTCTCAATCAGCCAATAATAAAACGGTGGTTCTCAACTCCAGTCCTGGGGACCCACTGTGATTGGCTGAATGTGAGGTCATCACAAAAACCTGCACCCACATTGGCCCTCCATGGATCAGGTCCCCCACCCCTTCTCTAAGGTATCTCTTTTGGCATTTCCACCAACCTGGTGTTTCCTGGATTAGGCTCCGGACTCACCATGGCCTTGTACTGGATAAGAGGTGATGGATGGATGGATGGATGGATGGATGGATGGATACTCCATGAGAACATTTTAATAACACAATGTCAAACTCTTCTCTAGTACTTCCAAAGTTCCATTTTGCTAAGCAATCCTATGCTGAGGGGGGACAGCAGTACTGAATCATTGCCAGGAAATTGTAGATTTACTATATATATATATATATATATATATATATATATAGATGTAGATTTGCTATATATCTATAATAATGCTTGTTTCTTGGTCAAATAAATTGAGGGCGTGTTGTATAATGTGACTTGAATAAAACAAAATGGTGAAGAGTCTGCAGGCTGCCAAAGAGCATTTGGTTTGTGATGATGTAAGCAGAGCAGGATACCGCGCTGATCCTGCCTTTAAACTGACTACACTGGTAGCGAGTCTGAGATTTTGGATGTGGTGATTTGCCAACGATAAAAGAGACAGCAGGAGTAAATCTGGGGAGTTACAAGACATAGAATGAGAATAGATCCCTGAAGACTTTATATATTTGATGATTTCATCCATTTGAATAGGAAGGATTACGAGGGTCTAGCGCGACCACAAAGTGCCAGGATTCTGTAACGACTCAGAGCTGCCAAATGAAACAGATAGGAGGAGATGGGTGGAAGGTGAAGAGTAGACCATCTTGGTTGCTTATGTATCTCCTTCTCCTACACTCTGGCTCACACATACATGTAGGTGAACCTGTAGAACACAAGTATCGCACACATATATGAGGGCCGGTCAGGTGACCCTGTAGCATTGCCACCGCCTTCTCCTCTGGCGTGGAGCTCCTGCTGGACGCTCCTCAGCTGCCTTTGGGGAGCAGGGTCGGGTGCTGCCGGCGATGCTGCGGGCGGTGCACCATGGGTCTCCTTTGTGAAGACAATGCCTCTCCGCTTCCCTCTTCATCTTCTGAGGCTGAAGTCTGTTTCATCTCAGGCTGCCACTCTTGTCCCTCTTGGGCTGAGCCAGCCTTTTATTTATTTATCTGTTTATTAATTGAGATTGATCAAGCACAAAGAAGGTCTGGGGCAGCGGCACGTGATCCAGCATCTCAGTAGGACTTTGGTGAGACCCAGGTGATTTTTTTGTTTAGGCTACGTTGTCTTGTTGGGTGACACTAAATCATGTACTCAGTCACCATAGTTTTATTTCAGCAGGGAAATTCTGGAAGTCAAGACAAACAGGTTCTGTAGTGATTGTGTTACAGTGGTTCTCCACAGCCGTTTTTGGGGGAAATGGTGGGGACTGGGTCACAGGTTTCCTGACACTGATCATCCGGACATGGGGTTATGAGTTTATATTAGCAAAAGTTTTGCTTCGCTCCTGAGCAGTGACTCCTGTAAGCTCTGCTTCTTTATAAACAACCACATTCGTGTTTGTTACAAAACCAAATTTGGGGCCTTGAGAGTAAGAGTGGACAACACAGACACACACACGCACACACACTGAGCGTACGTATGCTTGTTTACACCCCAGTGGCCTCAAGGCGCTGGGCCCCGCGCGACCCAACCAAGGACGAACGCTCGACAGAACCTCCTGAACAGCTTCAATGCAGACTTAAGACCTTCGCGGCTTGCCAAGCCGTCTGGCCTTTGAAGTCGGAGCCATCGCGAGCGGCCTGCGATCCTAAGAGAGGACCAGCATGGCGACACGCTGAACTGCGTTTCATGTCAGCCGAACTGTGTCGGTATATAAATAGCGAGACAATGAGAAAGTGGAACAGAGTCCTTGAGGCTGCTGGGACGGCCCGGTCCCCACAGCCTGCCCCCATATCCCTGTGCTAGAAATTTCCGTAGACGAAGAGGGCAGTGGGCCCAGACGCGGCCCCCGCGGAGAGTTATTGTTTGTTGCTGGTCAGGGAGCTCTCCATAAATCCCGCACCCCCCAACCCTTTGTAGCGTCACAGGCCTTTGGGATCTCGAGCCCCTTCCCCAGCTCCCCGACAGGTCTCAGACGGGTCCGTGTCAGATAACCATGTGGGCTCTGTAATTAGGCAGGCAGAATGTGGTGGTTTGCAAACCGCAGAGGGGAGGCCAGGAAACTCCCTGAATCAAAGCGGCAGTCCGTCCAGCGGGCCTTGTACCGCAATGGCACTACCAGTCAGGTGGATAAATGGGGTGGTGGACACCCACCCCCGTGGCCGGTGGCACCCCGCGGACAGGGCGCTTTGATGCCGGCTGTGGCACAGATCGCTGCCCGACCGGGGCAGCATGCCGTGTGGGAAAAGGCCAGGTGGCTGTTCCTTCATGCTGACCTACAGCGAACAGAGTTCTGGGAAAAAAAGCCACTCCTAAGCCTTATCATCCCATGACTAGCACTTAACACAGATTACAGAAGCATCATAAATTAATTTATATCAATTTGTGGTGCATATTCCTGCCCATTGTTGCTCATTGTGGGTTTTTTAGCTGTATGAAAAATAAACCTTTTAACATTGATGTTGAAATGTTTAGTTTCTCTCTCTTTGTTCTTTATACAATGATTGCAATTTCGACACAGCTGGAAATGCTGATGTCTTTTTTCTGGGTCCAAATATTAAACATACCACGCCTGGGTCTTTAATTCTTGCAGAAACTGTTTTCAAACACTTTGAACCTTTATTTCAAAATGCATTAAATGTTGACTGGCAACACATTTACAGAACATCAACAGTCTCGTGCATTTTTGTAAGTCATGGTAATTTTATCTGGGGCCATGTTATATATACTATGAGTAGTAATTCCTTCATAATAACATAAGTATGATAAATATCTCGAATACTGTTTACAAACTATACCATCTTTAAATATCCACCATCTTTATCTTCAGGTGAAAATGCAAAAGGTGCTGAATTAAAAAATATGTAAATTGATGTTTACAGTTATTGCACAGTTTGTTGGCAGTGTGAATCCCCAGTGAATGTACAGAGGTACTCTGGGGGCCTAACAGAGGTATCAGTCAATACTCTGTGTTTTTATATATGGTGTCAATCCCCAGTGAATATACAGGGGCAGTGTTAATCCCTGCAGTCAGGTCCCATAGGAGGTGAAAAGGCAGCATCAGTCCCATAGGAGGTAAAGTGACATTTTCAGTGCCATCAAATATTAAGGGTTAGTGTCAGTCCCTAAGGATGGAGACAGGCGGTGTCAGTTTATGGGAGTGGGGTGAGCATCAGTGTCAGTGCTGCTGTTGAGTCCCAGGCAGGCTCAGAGGTGGGGTATGCATCTGCCAGAGGAGAATGTTTGAGGCATTAGGCCTGATTGCCCGCCTCTGCTTCTCCGCCATGCACCAGCGGAGGACTGTGCCCTGAACTCACGCCAGCTGATTTATCCGGAGCCGCTGCGCTCGCGGCAAGCACTCTCTACCCCCTGCCGAGTAATCAGTGCAGCGGCCGCGGGGCCATGGAGGGTCACAGAGGTGCTGGGCCAGGGCGGGAGGGGGGTACGGTAGAGAGGCAGCCAGATACTCATGATTCCAGCAGAAGGGCTCGCCGGGGCGATTCTCCTCGTGCTTCAGCTTGCAGCTCCCACCTGGCGTGTCTCTGGGAATTACAAGCCCCCCCATCCCCTTCTGTTTGACATCGTTTAAACACGGTGGGACGTACCGCCAATCTGCGAGTCTCAGTAGTGTTGTACCACAGTGACCTGTTTTGATTCTCGGTAAAATCGCGATGCCGAAAATGTGAAGAGGTGCCTTGGAAAGTCACGGAGGTGGGGGACAGGGACTGGAACGGGTCTGGGCCCAAGGTCTTCACATTCGGGTCAAGTATCAGCATAGGAGCTGAGCTGGTGCCTCGTCTGGGCCGTCTGTCTGGTGGTGCCGGGCCCATAATTGGCAGTGCCGTGCGCCAGCCGCCGTCAGGAGCTCTGGCGCGGTACTGCGTTCCCAGGGATTAACCCACCGCGTACACGCACCAAGGTTGTCACCAGGACAAAAACACAGCAAAATTCAATAGTGGATTGGTGGTGGTCCACTGGTTCGATCCAAAACAGGCCCCTGTGTCCTGTGCGCAGTCGGGATGCAGGAGCACAGGTGTCAGGCTTTAAAGCATTCATCCAAGACACACGACATCCCTAAATGGATCCTCCCAGAATTACTCAACCGAACGGCCGCCATAACTCATTAGTCAGGAGTGTTTGCTTGGATTGCCAGCCCTAATGCTCTGTGACAGCCAGCCCAGATACGTGTGCTTGGATTCCTGCGTGCAGTGGTACGACTGGCCAGCTTTCTTTAGGGCTTTAAAATGGCCAGGAAACTGGAACGGGGAGATGCAGCGAGGAGGGATGGGGGGGGGGTGCAGGGAGAAGCTAACAAGTGAACTGACCATCGCTCCTGTTTTCTTAATCTTGTTTGCTCACAGGAATCCGACAGCAATAAAGTGTGCGCCCTCTACTCGTTCCGGAATAACTCTACCTCACCACAGAAGCCTGAGGAAGGGGCCCGAGAGCGTGGGGACCAACTAGGGGGCTCTGCTTTCGGCACACCCGAACGCCGCAAGGGAAGCCTGGCCGACGTGGTGGATACACTTAAGCAGAAGAAGCTGGAGGAGATGACGAAGACCGAGCAGGACGGTATGAGAGTGACATCAGCTCCTTACCTCCATCCCACCACATAACCACCATACACCCTTGCCATCCTTATCAGAGTGGAAACATTCTCACAACATTTCCCATAATGCAATTTATGCAGGTTTCCTTATCCCCACGTTAGCCCACTTAAGCCAAACATCCAACATCGCAAACTTTACTTTGAATCTGTTTTATTTTTTTTAAATAAAAAGATAATTCATGTTATTTTTAAATTAATAAAAATTATTTAAGTGAGTAATGTTATGCAAAAATACAAGACCAGGCCGGCTGGGCCTCTCCCTTCAGCCAGGCGTGGTACAGAGCATACTGCCCCGGGAAGGCTGACGTGGCTCGCTTTCCAGTTTGTTCTGACGCCGGTCCAGTCTGACGCAGGGTGGGTGGCACGACACCTCGCTTTAAGTGTGGATGAAGCACCGGGCCGAAACGCCTGGGACTCTCCGCCAGGAACATTACCCTCCGCCCCGTTACCGTTGGAAACACTTCTGAGTACATTTGCCTCAGAATTGAGCTCACCGTGTAAACTGCTAGTCAGTGGCGTTAAACCTGTGCTTCATCATACTCAGTTAAACTGCTTTGGATCGCTGGAGACTATACCCTCATTCTTATGTCCTGCCTCTACTTGTTACTCATCTCTTCAGTTTTATTAAAAATGTTGTTGGTGTATTAATTTCAGAATTTTGCAAAATTGTCATGCTGGAAACAACCTGCTGAATACCCTTGTTGTTAGGAGAAGGTTCACAAAATTTTCCCATTGGGGGAAAAACGGAACAATTACCAACATTAAAATCATTAATTAATAGTCGAACGACAAAAACAATATTATCTTTCACAACTTCAAGCCCCTTAAGCGATACATAAAATAAATCTAATTATCTTCTCAAATAGCTTTCCTTATAGTGTTGTAGACGCATGTTACCATATAATTACAGGAGTCATTTGGTGATGATAGAATCTTCTTTTTACACCTAATAAGAGTGTAAAACAGACATAGTATTTCATCACAAAAAAAGCCTGAAATGTTTGTAATTACAAAGTCAGTCACTTCAAATGGTGCTCTTTCATGTGTGTTTAATTCCATAACCCCAGAAGGAACCTTAAATCATCTGCAGTGAGGATACACAGATCTGCGCTGTCATATGCTTATTGTTCTCCCCCCCGCCAAGTTAATTTCAGGAGGGGTTCTCAGAGCCTCCCGTCATTTAAGTCCTGCCTGTTAGTTCATGTACACCGGCGTAGGTGTGCCGGCTCAGGGTGTGACCAGCCGCTGGCTGAGTGGGGGTCGATCAGACGGACGCCCCCTAATTAGGGTGTTAAGTGTAAGGTGGGGGGGGGGGGCGCCTTCCCCTCCGGGGATTCGAGCTCTGCATTGATTATCCTGTGAGCTAATACCTTCAACTATTCATCTGCAAAAAAAAAAAAACATACTGTATCGCTCCTTTGCCTGAAATAATTTAATAAACCCCCAGTATCTTTTTTTCATTTCTTCAGGGAATTTCAAGAAGGAAATTTTTATGTTTTGTTTCTTTATTCTTCCAAGAAAAGATTTTCCCACAAACTGGTTCTGACATAAAATGAATTTGCACCTTGCAAAGTCAAAAAGTCAATTAGTGTTTGAAAAACATATCGGATTCCTTCGAATCGTTGCTTTCATCCTTTTCCTTGCGGTTATGTTGGAAGGTGAGGGCCACACTGGCTCAATTTATTTTTCATCTTTCATTCATGCGTCATTACAGAAATGTGAATACAGGGGAATTTGAATTGCAGTGATGTTGGTGTATCGATGCCGATTGTTGCTTTGGAATTGATTTAATTGTTAACAGTACGAACAATTGTGCGGTACGCTGTTAAGTGAGACGCCAGTGTGCCGTTCTGACATCATACCACCTCCTCTTTGATTATGTCTGACTTTTATGCCAAAAATCATATTTTTTAGGTCCCCTTCATGGTGGCCCTGCCCCCACCTGTATGCCTGCGTTTGGCACCAATATAAGTGACTCCGCTTCGTTATTTTGGTTCCTGCATCGTTTATTTATTTTTTCCTCGACATTTGCTTTGCAGAAGTTGTGGTTGTTGGAGAGCCTTGTGGTGGGGATGGAGCAGGGAGTGCGTGTGTGGGGGCATGGACGGCATGGTAATAATGCCCAGATGGCATGGCTGTTTGTTGCAGTAATTTAAATGGTCAAGTAGAGCTTGTAATCCAGGGTCCGTATGTTAGCGCAGAGAGGAGAGGCCCTTCTGTGGGGCAGGGCAGCTGTCTAATCTCTTTGCCTTAATAATAGAGCTTCAGCCAAGCTCATATCTGCTTCCACATGATGGCTCAAACCACGTCCCCCGTCAGAGGAAATCAGTCATGGAGGGGGGCTGGGGGGGCATGAGGGGTGCTGGAAGTGCCAGCAGTCATATGCTTAAGATGCGATCACAGAGCTCTGTGATTAAGAGAAAATATAGGGATATTTTTGCCCCCTTGCGGTGGGGGGTGGGG
>JAODUD010000019.1:3974227-3986180 GCA_026784285.1 Stomatorhinus walkeri | reverse complement strand
CCCCCCCCCCCCCCCCCCCCCCCCCCCCCCCCCCCCCCCCCCCCCCCCCCCCCCCCCCCCCCCCCCCCCCCGGTCAGTCGTAGAGGTGTCAATCAGTGGGGGAGTCCTTGGCTTTATTGCCCCCGCTTGGTGAAATCCTAGCTGTTGGGGGCTTGGGGTGTCCATGTCTGTAATATACCACAATGGGGGGGTGGTCATTGCCATTGCAACCCCCACCCTGTACTGTGCTGGTGTGACACCTGGCATTGCTACTGATGTGGCTGGGGATGGGGGTTAGTGATTGGCTTTTATGGGGTGTGATAATGGGGGTCTGATTTAAAATGACTTCCTTGACATGTATCACTGTACAGGAAGGGGGTATGCATCCATATGTCCATCCATCTTCAAACAGCTGGGGGGGACCACAGTCTATTCCAGGCAGCAGACAACACAGGATGGGGTACCCCCTGAATGGGACACCATTGCGGCATGGGCACATTTTCTGCCCCTCTCAGTTGTGAGGAAGGAGGCGGAGGCAGGTTGGGAGGGGCGGGGGGGGCACACCACAGTACCTCCAGGGCCTGGAATGCCATGTGGAGCAGTAGATCAATCAGTGGATCTATCAGGTTTTATGAATGTAACATTCAGAAGCGTTATCAGAGGTTAATGTTTCTTTTTGCTGATTCAATGAAATGATTGCTGGGCTGAATAAAAAGGAAAACTGCTTTTAAAAAGGTAAAAAAAAAGAAATAGACATCGCGCACCTCTCCCTGCCTGTCCTGGGCAGTGGGCTGCAGTGGTCAAGCAGCGGCTGACAGTCTCCGCCCCACCCCTTTACCCCAACAGGCACCCCGGAGAGCCTGGCGGAGAAGGAGCAGCAGCTCTCCACCATGATCACCCAGCTGATCGGCCTGCGGGAGCAGCTCCTGGCCGCCCACGACGAGCAGAAGAAGCTGGCCGCCTCACAGATGGAGAAGCAGCGGCAGCAGATGGAGCTGGCCAGGCAGCAGCAGGAGCAGGTGAGCACGCGGCCAGTGCCCAGCCCCCCCCCCCTCCCCCCCCCAGTCTGTCCACGTGTCTCTGTAAGGTCCTCTCTGTCTGTCCGTCTGTCTCTGTAAGGTCCTCTCTGTCTGTCCGTCTCTCTCTCTGGCCCCCTCTCTCTGCTCACCCAGACACAAAGGTGCTCTGCTGACAAGGCCGCTGATTTTTGACACACACACACACACACACACGTGAGTGTCCAAATTAGTGAATAAGGAGCTGTTTTGAAAAATGCAGACCACAAGGAGAAAGCATTAATGATATTTCACCAGTAGTATTTAGTGTACAGATATTTTCACCTGCCTCCATGATATTTCACTAACAGCATTTAGTGCATAGATATGTTTACCTGCCTCCATGATATTTCACATCCAGGTCACTGTATTTAGTGCACAGATATTTTTACCTGCCTCCGTATTTCACTAACTATTTAATGGGCACCTATTTTTACTTGCCTCCATTATATTTCACTAACAGTATTTAGTACACAGATATTTTTACCTGCCGCCATAATATTTCAGTAAATATTTAGTATACAGATATTTTCACCTGCCTACGTGACATTTCACATCCATGCCACTGTATTTTTACCTGTCTCCATATTTCACTAAATATTTAATGTACAGATATTTTACCTGCTTCTATGATATTTCACTATCAGTATTTAGTGCAGATATTGTTCCCTGCCTTCATGATATTTCACTAACAGAATTTAGTGCACAGATATTTTTGTCTGCCTCTATAATACTACACTAACAGTATTTAGTGCACAGATATGTTTACCTGCCTCCATTTTCCACTAACTATTTAGTGTACAGATATTTTCACCTGCCTCCATGATATTTCAGTAACTGCTCAATGTATTTAGTACACATTTTTTATGACATTTTTTCTGATATTTTTTAATCAACTCCCTTTACATTTTTAATGATATTTTTACCATCAACATTTCTGTTTTCCTTTGTCAGTCCAGTACTGCTTTATACTGCTTTTATTGACTATTTTCTTTTCTCTTTCTCCCTGTATGAACTGATCCTTTTTTTCAGAAGTTAACTGAAGAAATTAAAGCATTGTGTTATTTTAGACATTTATGATTGTGAAAATTTTCACTTGCTTGTTTTCAATTTGTGATTTTATTTCTCTTTCTTCAGCTGAATTCAAATGTGTTTTAGTAATAGTTTTTCTTTAAACTACATTAATTCAAAATTTAAAATATGGAAAAAAACTTATAATTTGTAAGTGTTAAAATTCTTCAAATTTGAAAAGGCACAAAATTTTGTCAAATTAAGACAGACATGGATCTGCATCTTTAATTAGTTTTTTCATCATTATGAAGATTATTTCCATTAAATGTTTCCTTCAATGTTGTTATCCAATAAATTTTGTAATTAAATGTACATTATAATGAAGCCAGCACTAAAATCGGCAGCATATTTCAACAAATGAGGCATACTGAACAAATCTGCAAATTAACACAATCTTTAAACTGCATTTATATCACTGAACTGGTAAGGAAGAACGCATCCTAAAAATCACATTTTTATTGCTAACCCACCTAATTGGAATTTAATAACTCAACAGGACAGGCTCTGCCAGAGTCGTCACAGGGAAATAGTCTCACTTTGCATACCTCAGATTAATGTGCGCTTTCGAAGGAAGTGACATCATTATTAGGATTATCCCTTTCGGTTAAACGGTGCATTATGGGAAGCAACAAACCACACGCTCCGATAGCTTTAATAAACACTGATTGCAGAAGTTGAATGCACTTTAATATTTGCTCACATTCACGGGGAGTGCATGCCTGCTTCTTTATGGAAAGACAGACGACAAAAAAAAAAGAGAAGGAAAAAAGGAAAAGTAAGGAAATGGCTGAAGTTTAGATGTCATTTAGCCACCCAGACACGACAAAGTAATTAACTGTTGACACTCGTGAAGAAGCCAGCACAAATTAATCCTGACACATTTGCAGACGGGCGATATCTTACAGCGAACACTTTGTAATTATATTTGAAAATGAAAATTAAATGACACTTTAAACTAGGCTGTCATGCTCAGTGAGACAGGCGTACTGTCGGAAGGACCCGGTGAGAAGGCCCCGCGGGGTGTCCTTGTGTGCGCTTGAGGCAGCGGGGGTGGGGCGGCTGGACCAGCGGGGCCCGTGCAGTTGCGTTCCGCGGCCTCCACTGTAAACACGCCGATCTCCCAAGCTTCTCTGGCACTGGAGACCCCCCCGGCTCAGGCATTTCTGTTAGGAGTGTGACTCTCATTTTTGCAGGACTCTTTGAGACTCTGGTGCTGCTGCTCGACATTCTCCCCTCCCTCCCCCACAGGTCCTTCTAATGTGCCTCTATCTCCATATTGCTAGTGGAATAGCCGTACCCGCCCCCCCTCCTCCCCAAAGCTCACCGCAATCCTGCATTCTCCCTGATTAGTGTCATACCATCGCACCTCAGATGCCCAGCGGTCATCTGTAGACGGGCCACAGTGGCCCGGTTTCCTAAAGTCCCTTCGATACCCCCTATATGATGATAAAGCGGATTGCGTGATGTTAATCAGTCTCGAATAAAATCCAGTTAACCGTAGCTCGTTTTCACGGGAAGTCATAAAAAATGTGCTGTGCCGTAATTTTTAAGTGGGCATTGAAAATTACCCTAAAAACAGACTGCTTTCCCCCCCTAACTCCTTAACTCAAGTTGTATGTGCCTGTTATCTCCCAGTTCAGAAACTGTCGTTGGTGAATCAGGGTCGCATCCACACTCTTTACTGCTGTCTTTTATTTTGAGTCCTTATATGTGACGACCCCCCCCCCCCCACCTTTTCATCTTTAGATTGCAAGACAGCAGCAGCAGCTTCTACAACAACAGCACAAAATCAACCTCCTGCAGCAGCAGATCCAGGTCAGTGAAGTGTGACGCCTCCCTCTGATCACCCACCCCCCCGTGATCGTCCATGCGACACACTTTCCGTGGCCCCGTCACTTACAGCAGCTTCAGGTGTGCTCGGGCCGATAGGCGTCGGCGTGGCAACACGAGGTCAACAGTAGAAAAAAAAAATAAATAAAAAACCAAAATGAAAAAAACACCCACAGTTTCCCTCCCCGGCACGTGATGCCTGCCGTCGTCGCTCAGGTTACGAGATAATTGGCTATTCGTAATTAGAAGGGGCATAATTATCACATCTTAATAAAAAAAAGACAGGAATAACACCTTGGAAGCGATGGGAGGGGAGGTGCAGCAGGAGGCGCTAAACACGTCGGGAGTGACGCCATGATGCGAGGGGGCCCGCGGAGTGGGACGTCACCAAGTGTCACCGTGCTTTCCAGCAGGCGTGAACTTTCCAGACTATTTCCAGCATTAAATGGACCCCAACTATAGGATTAAACGGCAGATGGAACAAATGTAAAAAATAAATGTGACCTAGCCTATAGCTATAAAAACCACTACTAATGGCCTAATGGTTAAGGAAGCTCACTTGTAATTGAAAGGTTGCTGGTTCAAATCCCCGACCAGCAAAGTACCACTGAGGTACCCTGAGCAAGATACTCCTCCTCAGGTGCTGAATTAGCTGCCCCCTGCTATGTCACATATGGGTTAAATAACAAGGGCACATTTTGTTGTTGTGCTATGGTGTGTCAACAAAGGCTCCTAATCACTTTCACTTTAAAGTACTCATACTTATGACTAAGGATTACAACAGATTTGATTTTTTTCCCCACATGGGTCATCTTTATGGCTTTTTTTGTTTTGAACCTCCCCAAGAAGTCTTTGTGTTGCTCCTCATAATTGCGATAAGAGGCCTGGGAGAACGTCCAGGGGAAGAGAGTGTGGCCCCGGTGTGGCCCCGGCCAGTTAGCATCTCAGTGTGCTGAGGCCTGCTTCATGGGGCACGGGAATATTCCGCCCATGTGCTTCAGACGCTGCAACCGTGTGCCAGGCTGGTCAAGGCGGTCAGCACAGTGAGCGTGGTCAGGGCAGCCTGACACAGTGTCTGGTATAGACCCCTCCCCCAGGCTGCTTCCCCCCCCCCCCAGCCCTGCCCAGCAGGTGGCTGTACATCATTTTACCAGAAGACCTGAGGCTATGCTAGATGCCAAATGCTACTGCATGACACTAGAGGCCCCAGGAGTCCGCTTCTCACCATTTAAAAAAGCCTCTCTCCCTTCTGGCAGGTGACAAACAGGCTGAACATAAAATCACTTTGGTTCCCTTGTTTGTGCCCTCTTGGGAGTCTGAGGGACCTCCCCTGCCGTGCTTGGCTAGCTCCTCAATGCCAAGGTTTTGCTCGTAGCTCAATTTGGCCAGCAGATGGCATATTGGTTAAGGATGGGGTTGATTACGGATACAAGTAATGGAGATGTCACCGAATGTGAACATAAACAGCCGGACCAGTTCATAAATGCCCCGGACGCTGCAGGAGTCAGGCCAAAGTGAGGCGGCCTTGGCAGGTTACTGGTTACAGGGGGTGCTGAGCCCTCCCAGTTAAACTAAAGAGCCCGCATGTTCCCCCATCTGCTTCTTCCCATTTCCAGGCCGCCCTTTTACATTCACTTACCATACAATAATCGCGATGTTTCCATGCGAACATTAGACAGAATTTTGCTTCAGTCGTGCTCAATTAAAAGGAAAATTTCACTTTTTTTGACAGATTGTCAGAAGTTCATCATAAAATCTGATCATCTTAAATATTTCTGTTTAAAGTATTTTTTTTAGCTCTAGGCTGTTTTGCAATATTACTTTTTAGTGGTGTGACCTATTTCCATGGTCCTGTTTGTCTCGGGTAGCTGGGCTATCGGTGAGCGCACAAGAGATGGGGATGTGTTTTTGGATGGTGCTGAGGTTTCAAGTTGCTTACACCTAGCCTTCAAGAACATTTAATAAATTAGTGTTTAAGAAAATATTATTCGAAAGTACACAGATAATGTCTCTTTTTTCAAACAACGTTGAGTGTTCTTTAAACATCAGCCCACTGGGGGTTTTATCCTCATGGTTTTGTCCAATTTTCTTTACAGTAACAAAGCATTAAAATATTTCAGCTGTGATTAGAATGTTTTTGATTATATTCAATAAAGTGATTTTTAAATCTCATTTATCTGCTCTCATTTAATCGTACAAGGTCGTAGATAATATTTCACTTCATTCTTCAGTTGTGGATATGGGAGCTATAGACGGATGTCTGGGTCACGTTAGGTCAATTTTGTTTGATGGTGGGTCCCTGTCCACCTAGAGCTCACTGCAAAACAGCCGCGTTACCCTTTTCCTTGGCGCCACCTCCCTCGCCAAGCTTCTCCTCCGTCCCTGGGGCTAGTTGTAGATGGATAACATGATGGAAAACATGTTACCTTTGGATTTGCCTGATTCAGCATCATCTCTGAATTTTTTACTTGAGTGGCAGGGCCAAATATTTATTTGAGTTTTTTTTCCCCTATGAAAATGTAATGTCAATTTGTGCTGAAAACCAGCTGTTGAGGACAGATCTCTCACACCTTTTCCTAAACGCTTGGCGTCACATTCAAAAGCAGCACATGGAATAACGCCGCACCAGCCAGGATAAGCAGATCGTTTCTATTAAAACAGTCACATGTCCAGCTGCAAAGACGTTTGTACGCTTTTCTTTCCTTCTTTGGAAAACACTTAACCTTTTTTATACCTCTTAAATATAAATGTGGATTTTTTTTATTCTGAATTAAATTACATTCTTTGTGTCTAAACACTTTGTGCTGCCTGAATACCATCGATGTAAATATTTTCTGGTGGCTCTTGTCGCATCCATGACTCATTCGTGGCGTGTTTTAATGAGGTTGCTCGCCTGCCTTGATAAACAACATCCTCGAGTTCATTAAAGCTCCAAACAAGCATTGGTCGTTTTGCCCGACCTGCCTCTGGACTCGATTATCCTGCTTTCTTGTATGTCAAATATTCAGCGTCACAACCCAATAAGAAATTGCCATACTGCCATTTTGGCTGGTGCACCAGGTTCAGCTTTCTTTCTTTCTTTTTCTTTCTTTCTTTCTTTCTTTCTTTCTTTCTTATCATCACTCATTGTTATTGACATAACTTAGGAAACCTACAGGTGCTTATAAAGACGCTGACTGGTACCCAAATAGACACAGATGCAGCTTGCATGCCTTTGCAGGAACGTGGGAGGTATGGAGAGCAGCATAGGAGGACTGGTGTGCTACTCAGTTTAGAGGGCAGCTTTGAATGGATTTCTTTGCCATTGCTCCCCTTTTATGGTCTTTTTCTTCAGTCAGGGAGGGGTGCAGGGGGATTGAAGCATTGTCTGTCAGGATTACAACGTCACTTGTTTTAAAATGCCAGATGTTTTGATCGCTGTATTAGGAGCTTATCAGGAGCTTTAGCTGGAAGGGGTTTTTCCGTACCTCCCTTTCTTATCCGCTCTCCGCCTTCCCTCACCGAATCCTGTACGGCGTGTGGCTGATTCCATCCGGTCTGGGATTACTGCCCCGTGACTCAGGCGTGAACTTAAACACCATTAGGGAGTGAAAGAACGGCCTTCACAATTAGCCGCGAATGCCGGAGTGGATCTGATCTGCGGCGGGATGGAAGGACTAGCTTGCACAGGACAGGCTCAAAGCCGTCACCTTTTAATGGGCGCCGAAATAGGCGTCAAGCGGGGGCCCGGCTTTGGCTCGGTAAGTTTCCTCTCAGGCTGTCCAGAACGATGGAAGCTCAGATAAGCCCTGTACTGAAAGGTCTCCCCCACCACCACCATTACAGCTACTCTTTAAATTTCCCCCAGTGCCAGTAAGCCTGGCTTATTGCAGCGCTGCGGTGGCCTGTAGCTCTGCCGTTACAGCTTTTCCCGGAGGGGGGAAGGGGGGGGGCACGTGCGAGCAACATGAGCGGCAGTCTATGAAATGAGCCGTGAGTTAATAAAACGGCCCTGCCGCCAAGTCAGTGCCCAAATGTTATCACACATGTGCGAAGGGCTGATTTCTCAATGCGTTTCACATTCAGTGTGTTTTTTTCTGGAGAATATAAAAATGGTGTCTTAGTATAGAGCCATGCATTTCCTCTAAGAATAACTGGGAATGAATGTTTGTTTCCTGTTGTTTACAGTAGTGCTTAAAGTGGAGAAAAACAGGTGCCGGTACTCCCCTTGTTATTCAGTACCAAGAGCCAGTACTCCCGTTATTATTCAGTTCCAACTGCAAATACTCCCCATGTTATTCAGCACCAGGTGCCAGTACTCCCCTTGTTATTCAGTACCAGGAGCCAGTTCTCCCCTTATTATTCAGTTCCATCTCCCAGTACTCCGCTTGTTATTCAGTACCAGGAGCCAGTACTCTCCTTGTTATTCAGTACCAGGTGCTACTACTCCCCTTGTTATTCAGTACCAGGTGCCAGTTCTCCCCTTGTAATTCAATTCAGATCAGTTCACTTCAGTTAAGTTTAATTCAGTTCAATTCAATTCAGTTAAGTTCAATTCAGTTCAGATCAATTCAGTTCAGTTAAATTAAATTCACATTACCCCTGCCCATAGCCCCCAGTGTGCAAGGCAGTTCCAGGTGCTGGTACTCCCCTTGTTATTCAGTACCAGGCACAGGTACTCCCCTTGCTATTCAGTACCAGGCACAGGTACTCCCCTTGCTATTCAGTACCAGGCACAGGTACTCCCCTTGCTATTCAGTACCAGGTGTTGGTACACCCCTTGATATTGAGTACCATATGCCGGTACTCCCCTTGTTATTCAATACCAGATGCCAGTACTCCCCTTGTTTTTCTGTACCAGAGATACCAGTACTCCCCTTGTTTTTCTGTACCAGAGATACCAGTACTCCCCTTGGAATTCAGTATCAGGTGCCAGTACTCCCCTTGGAATTCAGTATCAGGTGCCAGTAGTCCCCTTGGTATTCAGTGCCAGGTGCCAGTAGTCCCCTTGGTATTCAGTGCCAGGTGCCGGTAGTCCCCTTGGTATTCAGTGCCCGGTGCCGGTACTCTCTGTTATTCAATACCAGATGCCAGTACTCTCCTTGTTATTCAATACCAGATGCCAGTACTCCCCTTGTTATTCAGTATCAGGTGCTCGTACTCCCCTTTTTATTCAGTATCAGGCGCAGGTACTCCCCTTGTTATTCAGTACCAAGTGTCGGTACACCCCTTGATATTGAGTACCACATGCTGGTACTCCCCTTGTTATTCAGTACCAGATGCCAGTATTCCCCTTGTTATTCAATACCAGATGCCAATACTCCCCTTGGAATTCAGTATCAGGTGCCAGTATCATCCTTGTTATTCAGTATCAGGTATGGTATTTCCCTTGTTATTCAGTACCAGCAGATATTGCCAGTACTCTGAAGAGAAGAACAAAGAGGTGGTGGTACCATGTACGGGTGAGTACTGACCCACTTCAAGCCCTGGTTTGGAGGAAGCAAGATGGCAGAGTATTTTTCTCCGCTTATGTACAGGAAAGTTTTCTTTTTTTTGCCTCATTCCATTGTAATGTAGAAGTCCTTGTAGAAGGAAACACTGAGCCTTGCTGGTTTGATTAAAGCTTGAGAGTTTGATTTCTGAGCTCGTCAGCATTCAGCTTGGGATTCACAGCTCCTGGCAGATCAGATAAGAGGGTGGGGTGGGTAGGGGGGGGCATAGAGTATGACCATGGTGAAGAGGAGACATGTCCATGATGGAAGCCCTGGGTCAGCGAGAATTGACGTCTGTCTTCAAAGAGATGGGGCAAAAGGGTACCTACCTTAGTGTGACATGCATCCTTCCCAGGATTCATCAGCCAAGAACCTGGCATGACTGCACTGGAACCCTGGCATTTTGGTGGGGTACCTGCAGAGTAAACATTTCTGGACTTAGGCCGGCCTGTACGGTAGTGGTAAGGTAGGAGCGGAATGGAGACGCAGCTGGCCCTGGTGGAGTAAACATCGGATGCGGTTAATCAGCCGCTGTGCTTCTGCATATTACACCCTGATTGTGCCTCCATCCTGCGACTAATGAGCTTCTCCTTTATTAGCTGCGGCATTGTGATTGCGTGGTGCCCCCGGTCTGATTCAGCGCCGCAATCCGGCGGAGGAGGAGGCGTCGCGGTGTGAGCCGCCAAATAACGTCCCGCTAATGCGCGGCACCCTGTTTTTATTTAAATTAACACCGACAGCTTACCAACAGATGTAGAATTATTACTTCTCATTGTCCGTAAGTACCGGGGGGGATGGATGAGGTGATTTATTGCTCCTGGGGGTGGTGCTAGTTGTAAAATAGCTTTGTATGCTTTCCTTAAACTATGAGGCCCCAAACACACAGTACCCTCACCAGCCTGGTTCCAGTTATCAGTCTCAGATCTGCTTTCCTTCCCCCCACTTTGTTGTGGGGTGCTCACTGCGGCCTGGCTCCTGCCTTCTGTGTACACACACACACGCACACACACACGCACCTTCCCTCCTGTCATCTCAGTGGTGCTCCTACTCGCTACTACCCAAAGTGTACCTAAGACCTTGTTTTAAGTGTATTAGCACAGTAATACTATTCAGGCTAAATCTCGCTACATTCTGGGACAAGCTAACAAAGGTCAGATTGACAGGAATCCCCTAGGCTGGTACTGAGGGTCTGTTAGGCATCTTGTTCAATAACAAGCCTGTCTTTCCTGCCTGAACTGCAGCGGGCAAAGGCCACATGGGCAGGGAGTATTTCAAAGGGATGAGACTCAGCTAACAAGGGGTTCTAAATGGTGTGGAGTAACAACAGGGGGGGGGGGTCGCGCATTGCTTGGGGGGAGTTCAAAGGGGTTAAATAATAGCTGCCGCCATATCCCAGATTAAAGATATGGTTTAATTATACAAGGGTCACCCCCCCACGCCACTTGCCACTGCTACTGTGCACGCTGTAGACGGACGGGCGACTGTAAAGGCAGCCGGCCCGCATTAGAGGGGCTGAAACACAGAAACCACGTCCATGTTTATCACTCTCTCTCGCGTGCATGTCTGTGTGTTCACGATGGCCTGCGGATTACATGATTTATCGGGTTTTGTACGCCGCCCCCTTGAAAGGCCCCCGTCTTTAAGAGATGAGTGGGGGGCCTCAGGGAGCTGGGATTCTTCCTCCCCCCTTCAGGAATGAGCCTTTGTTCCCCCAGACCTGACAGGCATCTGTCTCTCCTAAACGAGGACTTAATTCTCCTCATATGTGCATCCTGGGGTCTCTAAAGTCAGTCAGTCAGCAGGGGCATTTCTGCACTAAAGGCCTAATTAATAGCTGCAGTGAAGTAATATCTCCCCCTTACCTGAGAGGGGCACTACTGTGGGTTGCATCTCAGTCTGTTGATGCCAGTCATTCCACAGGCCCTATTCTCTGTACGCTGCTGGCTCAACCGCCAGTGTTCTGTCATCGTCACACTGCGGCGTCACAGCTGGTCGGTGTGGCTTATCAGTTGTGCGTGGCTCGTCCCTGCGTTTACTTCCTGTGACATGAAGCCCGGTTAGGTGTTAAGCCTGTGCAAAAATCCCCTCCTGGCTGCAGGTCAGAGAAGGGCAAACAGCCACTGGCGTCCTGAGCGCCTTGTGGCCCATGACAGAGTGCCCCCGCCCGCGCCTTTTACAGAGCAGTGATAGAATTCACGAGAGAAGCCCAGTAGATGGGATATGGGATGGGGAGTGGGTGCTGCCTCCCCACTTCCCCCATTAAACACAGAAGCCTTTGTGGCCGTGTGTTTGTTTTCCATACAAGGTAACTGTCCCTCCTGCCCTCTGCTGGGACACAAGTAAAGCTTTGGGACCTGCTGTTAAAGTGCCATTTAGACATTTTAGGTGAACAGCACAGGCATTCCTGTGCCCCCCACCCCCCTGATTTTTCTGTTTACCTACGTTGTGTGTTATGTGTGCAATTGTCCCCCCCCCCCCCCCACCGAACTGCTGCCTCCCGTGCCGCCATGAAAGCGGGAAGCTCCCCCCCCCCCGGCCGTTGTCCCG
>JAODUD010000019.1:3921737-3934610 GCA_026784285.1 Stomatorhinus walkeri | reverse complement strand
GGGGGCTTTACACCAGTGACTAAGCACTTCCTGTTCCTGGATCGGCCCCTGGCTCCCCGGGACGGGCAGTGCAAGCCAGCCCCCTCCCCCCACCCCGACCCCGGACTTCTTCCGGGACGGTGCTCGATGCACCGTGACGCTGCGAATAAGCAAATTGTGCCCCCTCCCCCCAGATTAAGGGAAGCCTTTATGGATTCATAAATGTGCTACTGTGACTGTTAAACATGAACCAGTGAGAATGGATTTATGGTCCCTTGGGGTAGTGTGGTGCAGTCTTTTTTGGGGGGGGGGTGTTCAGTCCTCCCCCCAGAACCCCCCTAGCTGAACTGGAGCCCCTCAGCCTGCTTATTATGGCCGCCCACCTCGGTTCCGGCCACTGGGCTTACGTTCCCACCTCTCTGGACTGGGGTCTCACCCAGGGAATCGTCCGTGTGTCACCGAGGATGCCAGTCTGCCTGTGCCATTTCCTGTCGTTTATAAACCGACCTAATAATTGCGAAGGGAACAGGTGATGTGCCAGCAATGCGTGCAGAACAACCTAATGAATGCGCTTCACATGTGGACGATAAAATATTCATAAGTCCTTCCAAGCTTTCTTTTCCAGTTTTTGCATCATTAAAGATGCATCCTAGCATATGGAAAGCTTTTTTTTTTGTTTTATTTTTCCAGCCTTGATTATCGACATGTTTTTGTTTGTTTAAATATTCATGCGGCTTTTATTTAATTCTTTCACATCTTACATATAAAGGGAAGCAAATGTGCATGCAAACAGGAATAATCTTCACTCTGGTTTAAAGTTAAATGCAGAGATTTCCCATTCTGATAGAGAGCGGTCCGATAGCAGCTCGGTCGTTGGCTCGGGTCGCTCCATGTCAACAGCACGTTTCAAACATGGATGTTTTATTAAGCACCGCTCAGATTCCTCTTTTTCTCTTCGGCCTTTTTCGAACCCTCTGATATTAATGACTCAATGCCATATTTGGTATTTAGGTTGGCATTATCCTGTGCCTGGATCAGGCTGCCCAGGCTGCCCAGGCTTAAAATACACCGAGTCAAACATAGAGGCTTGTACATGCAAAGGCTGTGAAAAAATATTTAACCATCATTTAAGTTCAAGATTCGTACTGGTCTTAGATGGACTGAGATGCTTTGTTGATGAGTTCTTCACAATAATATCCTTGTTCTTACTCTTACGGTGCCCACGCACTAAGCTCTGCTTTAGAAGGGGCAAGCTTTGCCTTCCTGCATTTTATTACGCTTCTGTGGCCAGTACAAGATGAGACAAGAGAGAGTCGTGGCCTTTGAGAAATGGATGAGACCTCTGAAAACCTCTCTGTGTTGCTTTAAACCTGCGTGGAGGCAGGGTAGAGATATGGACGTCCGACTGGAAACGAGTAATGGATCCTGTCGCTCTCTCTTCTTCCTTGCTGTGGTGTTTCCAGGTAAAAAAGAAGTCAACGGCTCAGCAGATAAACCACAGCAATATTATTGTTGGCCAACAGGAGGCGCCAGCACAACCGAGGCACGTGTCTACAGGGAATCCCGGGGAAGGAACAGCAACGAGCCCCACATCAAGCGACCCATGAACGCCTTCATGGTCTGGGCGAAGGACGAGAGGAGGAAGATCCTGCAGGCTTTTCCGGACATGCACAACTCCAACATCAGCAAAATCCTAGGTGAGGTGGCTTCCCCCATGTCTCTGTCTCCATGCCCAAGCATTTGGGGACAGTTTTTAACCAAAAGGGCTGTATATCTCCACTGCTCTGTGGTGCCCCTAGTGGCAAGATGTGGTGGTTCCCCCTGTTTACGCATAAGTAGGCTTTTGAAAACTCTAAACAAGAAAACACTGAAAATGACATGTGACTTGTCTTAATTAATTTCTATCTAGTTAAATAACAGTGTTAGCAAGTTAGTAAGAAGCTTCTGCACCTCAGGACTGACAGGACCCTGTTCCTGCCATGCAAGGTCCTACATTTAACAAGTAAATAAAATATTTAGAAATAATTCAATATTTTCTCTATATATACATATGGATGACAGCAGGTTGAGTTTGGTGGTATTATTCTGAAATAAATAATATCCTAGCACTGCTTTGTTATACCGCTGTTTAGTTAAGGTTACTGCTAAATTGAAATAGCATCAATGCCAACCATAAAGCACAAAGATATTTTAAAGCTCATCTACTGAAATACTCTTTTTTCCATGTGCCCTGTGCTGCTTGAGAGGGGATCCAGATTCATTCTGCCATAGATAAAAGGAGTTTTACTATTGTATAATTTGTACAGTGTATTTGTTAAAATCTAATGATTTTTATTCATGCTATTGGTGGCAGTTGTGCATAATATGTCTGACAGGGCTGTTTAAAAAATGAATTTACACCTGTTTGAAAATATTGCCTCACAAAAAAAGGAAACTTATTTAATATTTTGAAAAAAAATTCAAAATTCTGTTTCTATTTATTCTTTATTTTGTTAACATTTTTAATTGACTTCAAAAAGTTAAAAAATATTTTGATACTATTCACATTTCTCCAGGTAACCAAGGTATGTCTCATTATAATAAATATGCAGTAAATAAATAAAATGTGCATAATCTGACCGCAAAACTCATTCCATATACCCAAAATAAATATACATATGAATGCAGAATGGTATTGCAAGTCCATTAATTGCCCCTGCAGTTTGGTCTTGCGATACCTGTGTGAGAGTCTTTTTCAGCTGTGCATAAACACTTAGCTGTTTGCCTGCTGGCACACGTGATAAATGTTTTGTGTTTAAAAGCCTTGTGTTAATAACAACAAGGAACAGTAGTCCATTCATAAAACACTGAAACGCTGTGGAAGTTAATGGAAGCGGCTGGGCGGTAGAATTAAAGTGGTGCTCTGTATGGCGACACAAGCCCAAATTGTGTGTAGGTGAAATAAAGGCTTGACAGAAATG
Organism: Stomatorhinus walkeri; assembly: GCA_026784285.1. Classification (NCBI taxonomy): domain Eukaryota; kingdom Metazoa; phylum Chordata; class Actinopteri; order Osteoglossiformes; family Mormyridae; genus Stomatorhinus; species Stomatorhinus walkeri. The sequence continues at coordinate 3,931,671 of JAODUD010000019.1, read as the reverse complement.
GACTTAAGTTGAGCAGCGACGCCCCTGACTGGGTCAGATAAAGAAGCTCCTGTTTGCTGGCTTGTTTGTTCAACAAGACCCACAGAGGATATGGATGCGTTTTTTAATTCCAGCTGATAGTAATTGCGTTAATTGAAAAGAAATACATTCAGGAAGCCTCGTGTTAATTAATTCTGGTGTTGTTTTCATTTTTTGTAAACTCAAATGCTTATCTGCCTATTGTTGAATGAATTCGTTTGAAGTGTGGTAGCGCTAACCGTACGCCGAGTAGGTGGCACTGCGTTAAAGCTGTAGGCCTCGCTGTCTTGCTGTCCGGCAAGTCCTGAAGGATTTACTACCTGCCGACGGGGACATTATTCGTTATGAAAAATGACACGGCTAAATGGGTCTCTTCCCCTGGTGCTGAGAGCCAATATATCACAGTACTAAAAGTCTCGTCACGTACGTTACAGTAAGATGGTCAAAATATTTACAGGCTTGTATTTTCTGGTAATGCGGCGGAAAAGCCAACCTGCGGCGAGGTTGAGCGTGGCGGGTGTGTACCGTGTCAGTGGAATAACACAGCTGGGTTTGTGCTATGTTACAAAAAATGTCGGAGTTTGGATAAACCTTGGTAAACAACAGAGGAGGCCGGGATTCCTCTGTACATCCTGAGTGCCCTGAGCCGATTTGTAATTGGCTGGCCTGACCCACAGATGTGTGGGATTCCAGGGGCCGATTCTCTGCTAGCTCCTTTTTTGCGACGCTCGGTGGTCGGCAGCATCCGTTCACACAGACGAACAAGTTAAGGATGTCGCTCGGGACCTAGCTGTTCAATTCCTGCCGAACAGCATGTAATGAATTGCAAATTTTGACTGCTTATTGTAGCTTGAAATAGGTTTTGATGTTCGACAGCAGTTTGCGAAGTGTGACACCCATGCTGGTAGTTTAATCAAGACAGTGTTTTATTTCAGTCACGCTCTTAATTAATATCGTGAAGTTGACGGGGAATACAAGGCTTCCAGTAAAAATATTGGACATGGGTGCAGAGAAGATGAATTCCCAAAATTCTTAACGTTCCATTCGGTGGTATGTGTTTGCTCGTTCTTTATTTCAGCTTTCCCTCTCCCGTCTGAAGAGAGACTCTGATGCTCCTCTGTGTCTTCCAGGTTCCCGCTGGAAGTCCATGAGCAACCAGGAGAAGCAGCCGTACTACGAGGAGCAGGCGCGGCTCAGCAAGATCCACCTGGAGAAGTACCCCAACTACAAGTACAAACCGCGGCCCAAGCGTACCTGCATCATCGACGGCAAGAAGCTGCGCATCGGCGAGTACAAGCAGATGATGCGCTCGCGGAGGCAGGAGATGAGGCAGTTCTTCACTGTGGGGTACGTGCACAGTGAAGAACGGCAGCATGATAGCGCAGCTAGCCGCCAAACCCCTCCCCCCCACACCCTCCGTCCCATGATCCCGTTCGGGGACAGTCATGCCGTAAGAAGGCATTTCAGGTGTGTAGCGTCTCGCAGCCTGGACCACAAGCCCAAATTTGTGTCCAGCTGCAGTAAAGCTCCATTTCTCCATTAGTATCATTAAACAATCCCAGACGTTTTCGGAAAAAAAGTGACCACATTTTTTTATTCGATTTATATTTATGGTCCCGGACAAATTTTTGCCTTCGATTTTCATGCCGTGGTTTCACGTTAGCGGCCGCGCTGTTCAGCGTCTGGCTGTGCGCAGGACATGAGATGCGAGTGAGGTGTGGGCAAAGCTTCTCGCAGCCAATGACTTCAGAGGGCCTGATTTCATTAATACCACAACTCACTAAGTCAGATTTCACGCGCGAGCTTTTCCGCGTGATTCCAACAGCGTGCCCGCTAAACAATAATGGCGTCACTATCCTCCTTTTTGTTCCAGAAACCTCTGTAGTCCCCCCCCCCCATTACACCTGAAGGAGCGGTGCTGGAAAATGACTGACTTTTAGAACATATAAATCAGACACACAACAACAAATTTGCAGCTTTGAAATCAAGTGAAATTTAATGACTGTCTTGAAGTAGAAAAATAGTAGGCTTCATCCAGACATTATTACAGGATATAAACCCTAAACACTGACCTTAAGAAAGTGCCGTGGTACCATTCTAACCCGTAATTTATGGTGTGCGGTAGCAGGAAGCACTCCCGCTTTGGGTAGTCGCGTCCGAGCACATTTTCCCTTTGTTTCAGTAACACAGCAAAAAAAGAAAAGGCTTAGACTCACAAAATGTGCTGTCAGAAATTTTCTTGAGTCATTTGCCGTGTATAATATTTAATGGCTAATTAAATAGAGGAATGCATGTATATTCGTCTGTGTATATGTTTAAACAGAGAGAATTGTGTGACATTTAAATGTAAATACATGTACATTCCTTGAATTTTTGAAGAAGGTAATTATTTCACTTTGTGCTAGCTGTTGACCCAGTTAAAAGGCTTTCATCACGGCAGATGTTTGGACTCGTCTTACCGTAAATCGGTGGACCTGCTTACCGGCTCAGCCGCCTAAAAATGAGTCCAGTTGCTGCTTCCTGGCTCTAACCCGTCTCTGTCTTTCTTGGTCTCCAGGCAACAGCCCCAGATCCCCATCAGCACCAGCGCCGGTGTGGTGTACCCTGGCGCCATAACCATGGCCACCACCACGCCTTCCCCGCAGATGACGTCGGACTGCTCCAGCGCTTCGGCCAGCCCCGAGCCGGCCATCCCCGTCATCCAGAGCACCTACGGCATGAAGGTAGAGCCCAGCACCATGCTGCCTGGCGAGGCGATCAATGGCGACGACGACATGGACATGTATGAGGACTTCGAGGACGAACCCAAATCGGACTACAGCAGTGACAATGAGACACAGGAGCCGGTCAGCGCTAACTGAGCCCAGCCCGGCGGGCATCTGACAGACTGGTACCAGAAAAATCCCGAGAGACAGGGGAAAAAAAACAAAGGAGAAATAGCTAGAATGAAAGAAAAGAAACTCATTTCTTAATGTATATCTCTTGGAGCCTGCATGCAGGTGTGGCTTCCATGGATTCAACAGCTATTTGTCTTCAGTGTTTTAAAATGTGTGAAGTAGTTTGATTGTTTTCATTTTACTTTTGTTTCACAGTTTTTATTTTGGTCACGGACGTTTTACACAGCTAGGTCATTGCCTACGAGACTTCGGATGTCAGGACTTGAAATTTAACATTTGATACAAATACATAGCTCTCACAGTCTTAATTTGCTCTTACAAATACATACCCATATATATATATTTTTTCCTTTTGAATGCTTTTAATAGCTTACATTACTGTTTGTGATGGGGGTATATATTCTCACTCAGGTATGCTGTGCCAGCCAACAGCTCGTGAATGTGTTTTTAATCTGAAAATGAGAAACGGAAATAGGTGCGATACAATTTCTAGTGGGAGACGTAGAGCAGGGCCACAGGTGTGCTGAGGGGCACAGAGAGAAAGGCTCCCTCACCTTTATCATTCTTCATCGCTTGATTCTTTTAGTACAGTTTTGACTCTACATGTGCCAAACCTCTACTCGACCCTTCTTCACGCGCATCTTAAATCCACGAGTCTTAAGGGAGACCCCCGACTGAGTCACCGACAATCCTTCTGCATTGTAATTGGTAACCACCCCCCCCCCCCTGAACCCCCATTCAGGGCTGGGCCTGTAGCCACGGTGGCTCTAGTGGGGTCCGGTATAGTGATCGCCGACCCGCACTGGCAGTCATGGCTTCAGAGACCAGCTTACCCAGTCAGTCCTTAATCAGAGTGATTGTAATCAGGCCAAAATGCCGAAAGGGGCAGAGGCCTGCACTCTGTGGGATTGAAAAGGCAGTAAGATGCAGCTTTGCTTGTGTTACAGTCGCAAATTGCTCTTGTACATTATGTACAGTACATTCTGTTAAACACTTCAGCCCCTAGAGGAACATGAAGTTTAAACTCCTTGATCTTAAAGTCTTTTTCTGACACTTAAGTCTTTTTTTCCTGCATTGTAAATCTTAATCTACACACAGAGTCTTAAGTCTGAAGTCTGAAGTCTTACCCGTCTGCAGAAGGGACAGCTCCGCCCCCATGCCGGGCGGAAGAGCCACCCCGCAGTCACGTACTAAGGGCGCTATATCCCGTTGCATTCTGCGTGCGGATAATTTCTCTCCAGACACCTGAAGAATACCTTGATCCAATTGGATCGATTGGTTGCCTAGTTACGGTAATCGATTGCAGTTAATTGTTTCTAAGGATGTTAAGGACAGATTGGTAAAATCCGCACCTCTGGCTCAAAGTCTTAGAGGAGTAGGTGACCCCATGACCCACCCTGAGGTCAGGAGGATCTTCATGCGCTTGAGCAGCTCACAGGTGGTTGCCCTGAAAAAGGACAGCCGTGGGACAGCCAGCTGTCAACAGAGCCAAGTTGGCTCCCATCCCATCAAACCCCCCCTCCCCCCATACCCTGCCCTGCCCACCCTGTATTTCAGTGAGGTCGATACCCCACCCGGCCGGCCCATCCGCACGGTGCTCCTCGTGACCCCCCCACCCCCATCCCACCCTGCCCCAAAGGGAGGCATTTGGCTCTGAGTGGCATGGAGTGTCAGCAAGAGGGAGGGGTGCCATCGATTGTGCTCTTCATGCTGCCGTTGGCAAGCAGATGGAACATGTACGTCAAGCTGTGTGGGGATTATGAAAACGACTTGATGAGTCGGTATCGCCTCAAATACTGCATTATTAATGTATGAGTCCTGTTATTCTCTCTACGCCCTTGAACCCTCCTGTTTCATCGCAAATACGAGCCGTAAAGAACATTTACATTCACAGTCATTATTATTTACTCGTCTCAGCTCGTGCTGACGGTCACCGAATTCCTACATTTACAGATACTTCTCTAGATCCTTTATTTTCCCCTTTTCTCACTGCTCCCAGAGTTTGGGATGAAACATTTTGCATCAAATCTATGATGACCCTTGTTTGCAGGCAAGATATTTATTAAGCTTTTGAAGTTTTTGTAGTAGATTCCTTTTTTGTTATATTTTTTGTCTTTTTTTTAAGATTAAGACGCTAAGTCTAAACAGGCTGAATTCCGTATCCCCTGCAGGCCGACACATCGTGGCATGTTCAGCTTTTATCCTCAATTTCCTGATGTGTACACGATCTGTAGGGTTTGTTTTTCATGACCACGCCAAAACAATGTTATGCAGGCTGGTGGTGAACAAAGGACTGTTCTTGGGACTGAAACTTGATTGCGCTTATATTAAAAAAGAAAAGGGGGAGCAGATTTAAAACTCACAAAAAAACATTGTTTCTTAAGTGTTATAAGCACTGGATTTAAATGGTATTTTTTTAAATCAATTCTGACTAATGTGAAGCTGTTGTACGAAAAAAAGAAACGCTACACAAACTAAAGGACACCAGTTTGGACTCGTGTGGGCACGTCTCACAGCTGCCAGATTTGAGTCGTATTTCTGTCTGGTTTTTTCATTTATTTATGCAAAAAAAAACACGTGTACTGAACGGACACTTTGTTTTAGCTCCAGTTCTGCCTAAGGAAGAATGTTTGGTGGACTTGGCCTGAAGCTCCTGTACTGGCTGGTCAGTTGACATATGCCAGACCCCTGAAGCTGGTACTATTGGTCACATGTTTGTGTTGTATATTGTATTTGAATCTATATAGTGCATATAGATGTTTTATTGTATTTATTAGCCAGTGTCGGCTCTAAAAATGTCAGTACAACATAATAAAAGGACAATCAGAAAATAAACGAATAAAAGCGTTGAGATTTAACTCTGGTTTTGGAGCTCAAAACAAAGTTTCTTGTATTTTTTTTCTTACATGCACCATCTCATTATAGAATTGAAATTGTAAATATAACATAGGAAAAATAGAAATCTATTTTTGTTCATGAATACTTAGTGAAGTATGCATTGTGTTTTTGACTGTTAATTTTTCTTTTTGGTTTTTGTTACATCGGTGTAGGTCGGTCCATGTTATATAAAAAAAAGTAAACCTGACAAGTCACTGTACCTCATGATGCTGAATTTGCAACCAAGATGAAAGAGAGCGGTATGGTACTTGCTCTTCAGATGGCCAGGCACCTTGCTTGTTTGTGTTTCAAATGTGTTTCCTAGTTGAACCCTCCCTCCCCCAATGTAAAAGCTTTGGATGCTGTTCTCAAAACACACAGACGTGATACCAGACTGTCACATGACCTGGTTTGATACAACACCAATCAGGCAAATTGCCTTTTTTTAAACAAAGATGGTGTTTAAAGATCTTAACATTGGCTGCTGTACCAGATACGCATTTTGCCCATTGTCGTTAATTAAAGCCTGTGTTTGCAATTAAAAAAAATGTGGTCAGTTATATTTCAAGTAGCAATTTTAAGGTCCTCAGCAATCCTTCAAATATGTGCCAAATTTGGACAGAGAGAGATTGACGCGCATTTCATCTGTGGCTGTTTAGTGGGAAAAAAAAGATTCAGCACCAGGTATTTTCTCGATACACATCTACTCAATGACAAGTGAAGTTTTTGGTAACCTTAGATTATAGGGGATGTGCAAATATTTATTAGTCTTTATACTGCGAATCGCAGAGCCACAGGTGTGCATTTTCTGTATTTTTTTTTTTTGTTAATGAAAACTGACGTATTTATAATTTTGCCCATCCCAGCTTGCGGCAACCTTTGTCCACTTCGCGTTCCAGTTCATCCATTGTTGTCGTTGCCATGTAAAAGCGAAATAGATTATATCACTGATGTAACTTACTGTATTTTTTTTTCTTTGACGTTGGACCTTGTGATGTATATTATGATATTGTTCTACGTGTTAATTTAATCAGCACAATTCACTGACATGCTGGACTGACATGATAGCTGCTGTTCAGAAAGTGTACAATTCTCTGTCAGGGGCAACCCAAGGTGTTGTTGATGGTACTCCATTTTTTTTTCTTTTAAGTATTTTTTTATTTTATCTTATTGTCTTAAGCAACACTGTAGTTGTGGCTCGTCTGTTGCCAGGGCTGCTGTTACTCTAAAAACCCGTTAGCGAAACTCCTAAACACGACACAAGTTCTCTCAGCGGAAGATCTCTACGTCAGCAGGTACCGTGACCCACCACAGGTTTTGAGTGGGTGTTACTAGAAATGATAGTGTCTGTTGCTGCTTTGAAAAAAAAATGTTTTAAGTCTGAAAATGTAAATACTTTATCAGAATATCTTGTACAGTCCAGTGTAAAGTTTTTAATTGAACTTAAAAAGGTTACCATCAAGCTGTGTTCGCACTCGTCTTTATACAGTACAAAAGACACCTATTTGCTAAGGATATTGTTGTTTTTAAAAAGATAAAAGATACTAAAAATGTTTTTTTGTTTTTTTGCTTGGCTTTAAAATATAAACCAGCGAGTCATTGGTTTCCATGTGCAGTATTGACTTTTAAGATAAAATAACTTCGGTGGTACTTACGGAGAGCCTTCTCCATTCTTTCGTTAGTATTAACACAGAACAGGATGACGCACCAGGCCAAGTGATGCTTTCTGGTGCACGTATGGCACCCTTGTCACATGTCCTGGTCACATGACTTTTTTTCTCCCTCACAGAATGCATACCATGTCTGGCATATTGTAATGTAACACCATTATTCTATATACTTAATCAGTTGATGTAATATGTCAGGGGTTGAGAACCCCTTTTGGGTTGTGTGGGTTGGGTTGGGGGGGCAGTAGGGGTGGGAAGGGGTGTGTGACTGCCTGTTTAAGCTCATTTACCTCAAGAGTGTCCTCTTTTCCTAAAAAAATGAACCATACAAGAAAAAAAACATCTCACCGTCACTCCATCTTTTGTACTGCTGTTGACACTTACAAAATTAAAGAGAAATTTTGTTTTAAGACCTTGCCTTGTTTTCTTGTGCTGTCCTCACGATAATTATTGGTACTGGCAATAAAATATGATTTAAACTTCAATCTTAATCTAAAGACCATGTAAAACCTAGTAGTATTTGCATGTCACATTCAACGATAATTAAAGAGAAACTCAAAATGTCAGAAATGAGAGTAAATATATATATAAAATACCTTCTCTGCTATACTAAAAATACTATTTAAATATTATCAAAATATGCTGGTGAAACGTGGTACTATTTCTACCACCTAGATTTTTCCAGAACACATCTGAAGGCTTGAAATATCAAAAAGATTTTATCAACAAATAAAGTTTATAAAATAACAGTAATGCTGTGTTTAGAAGAATTAAATAGTATTTTAATATTTATACCATGAAAATGTTTCATTTCAACTTCTAATGCAGTTTCTTAAAGGGCCTCTTCACTTTGTAAATGTATAAATGATTGTTTGTTTTTTCAAACAACAGGTATATTAAAGCAGAAAGATTATGCTTTGATTTGGTAAGAGTAGCTAATTTAGTTTTTTTAATGCTGTTTTTTAAATGTGTGCTTTTTTCTGCAGCTTGTGAATCAGACAGCCATCCGAATGTGTCAATACTCAAGAAACAGCAATTTGTATAGTATTTGAGTAGGCTCGTAAGTTAATCCACCTGAATATGTTGCATTGTGTAGAAAGCCATTTATGTAAATTAGTTAAATATATAAAAAAAAGTTAACTGTGTAAATATGTACAGAACAATAAAATGCTATTGTTTTGAAAGCTATATCTATGCAGGTATGGTCTTATTTATACAATACCCCAGCAACAAAATCACAGTAGTAACCAGTAATACTCAAAACTATTAACTATGGCAAAGATGAAATACCATAAGAAAACAAATGCAACAATTACTTTAGCTTTCTGAAGACTGACCAATAGGTCTATTTTCAGAGGAAGGGAAACTTGAAATTGGATCCAAATTAAATTCTTTTGTATTGACTGCTTTCCCGTATTTTACGAGTCATTAAACAAAGCGGACTGAGATTAGTCGAGGTGATGCGTTGCACACGGCCTGTTATTACTTCCGCCAGAACAACGCTTTCGACCAAAGCCACATTTTCCCCGAAAGTGGAAACCTGGCTGCCAAAAGAGAGTAACACAGTATAGTGACTGTATCGTGTGGCACATTTAACCGTGGTGGGGAGGACTTACAGCATGCTTCTATTTCAATCAGCATAGTCAGAATGGGAGGTAAAAAAATAAAATAAAATAAGAATCTTACAGAGCCCACGGAACTCGCCAGCTGTGCTGAAGCCCAATGGGTGTAATTTGTTCAGTTTGAAGAGTACTGTTAAAAATGTACTTGAAAGTACTGTAAAGGATCAAGACACTATGATCTGATTTCCAGACTGCTGAGGCGTTCATTTTGGTGCATTGTTACCCTTTTGTGAATGCGAGACATTTAATTTTCATGGGCCTTTATTGTCAGTTTTATTGATTTCTGTCTGCACACAGACCATTCCTTTATGTTTTATGTAAGAGACAGACATTAACATGATAACAGTGTCTGTTACCTAACAAGATCATATAATTATTCCTCTTGTGTTTGCTTCTGGTAAATTTCACAGAGGGGAATTCACTCGCTGAACAATCCCCAGCCTAGCAGAGGGGGAATTACTTTCATGAAGTACTCGTTTGTCTGTTGGTATCACCTTTTTTTATGACTCTCTTTACTCCTTAAGTGTGTTTTTGTAATGTCATTAAGACCTTCAGTTTGCACATTACCTTTCATCTTTTCCCTTCGCTCCCCGCGGGTCCAGTCTGCCCAGTTTGACCCAGTGCACCGGGGGAGCTGAAATCCTCCAACTCACCCCACCCTCCTGCTTATCCTCGTTCTCCTCGTCCTTCGAACTCGTCTGGGCCGCACCATGAGGGATGTCTCGTTTGGCATTCGGGAAGAGATGGCGCTGGTTCTGTGAAGGGGGGGGGGGGAGAAGAGGCTCCGTAACCTACAGCAGGTATGTACTCAGAGGCCAACGCCCAGTGCGGGGGGGGGGGGGGGGGGGGGGGG
>JAODUD010000019.1:3897166-3920417 GCA_026784285.1 Stomatorhinus walkeri | reverse complement strand
GTTTGGATGAACTGTCGCAGTGTTAGTACAAAGATGGAGGTGTTTGGGCTGATGATGATAATTAATTCTCTGCGGCCGCGTACCGCCAGCGAGGGCTGCTGTCTCCCGGCCCTTGATGACTAAACCTTGGAGCGAGTTGTGCGGAACAATATTTTACTGTTCTGGAGCCGCGGCCGGGGCACGCCAGCTGTTGCCAGGGTTTCATGAATCAGCCTGAGAGCCACGTCATGCCGCGCCTAGCTGCTGTTTATCTGATTTTCCCATTAGGCTCGACGCGCTGCGTTATCGTGCGGCGCTTGGCCCGGGGACCTCGGCAACATGCCTTACGTCAACGAGGACCCGCTAACAGCCCCCTGCGCATCTGCGAGCATTTATTTGCGTCCTGCTGCACTGGAGATTAAGCGTTTGCTGAAACTCCGATGTTAAGTATGCACTCCTAGCTGCGTGGCCTTCCGGCAAAACTATACATGCGTTAAATGTCCCACTCTGAGTCTGGCACTTCCATATTTCTCTCTTTTCCTCTTTCCTGGATTAGGAACTTTCAGTAGGACTCCAATTTTAGGCTTTCATGTTCTGCCACTAGCCTATAAAAATGTAGGGTTTCCTAAACTCCATATACGTATGTGTAAATTTTAGCCATTAGCATGATTGCTAAATGACAACAACCTTCAGATCATGTCAATAAAAAAGGCATATCTGTATACAGAGAAAGTTTAACTACCTAATAAACGAAGATTATGTGCCACACATCCATATTTGGCAGCTTTGAGAGGAATACGAGGTTAACCTGTCTCGAAACATTAATGTGAAGTCTTGGGTAGCTAGTGACTAGTGTTTACTGGACATACGTGTGTATATAAATCTGGCTCAGGCCCAGATCCATTTTTTAATCCGTTGAGGTGAAGGACTTAAGGAATCTTGCTACTTTCACAGATGGTTTAAAATAGATTAGTGTGGAATACTAGCTCCCAGAGATATGAGGGCCCACCAGGCTTCCTGTTCCTCTGCCAACGCTCTTCTCCGTGTTGCGGAAGTGCCTTCTAAAAGTCCTGCAAGGTTAAATTCAAACTTCATAATCCTGCAGCGGTGCCTGATTTACACGGCACTGCTTTGGCCATACATCTCGCTGTGTGTGGCAGTCACTGGCTTCCTCTGTCTGACACTCCCCTCTATTATTCCAGTGCTTTAAATTGGACTATCCTGTGACTGCGCTTTCAAACGCTTCCCTACTTTTGTACCCGTTCGCCGGGGGCTGTGTTTGCTAAAATGTGGCCTTGGCATTACTCCAGGTAAAGCCAAAAAAAAAATCTCCGTCAAAAGTGTCATCTGAAAGGTCGACCCAATCCTTTTTATTGATATTTTAGCGATTGTTCAGTATGTTTACAACTTAAGAACCACCGTTGTGTTCAGAACCCCTGTTCTTAGGAAGCGAAATTCCCCCCACTTTAGTTTTACACCAGAACAATAGCAGTGAGAACAAAGGGTCCGGCTCAGCTTTGAAATGAATGCGGTGACCATTTGGCTCACAAAGCTGTCTTTAATTGTCTGTCCTTGCCCCTGCCTTCTTGATAATGATTCGGCACAGTGCATCTAGAAGCCAACTGGTTTGGAGAAAAGGCAAAGGAATAAAAGAACAATCGGATAGTCGACATGGAGCTCAGTGTAGGCCAAGGCCGCTGACAGAGCCATCCCAGACCCAGGGAACTCAGAGACAAGGTTTTGGAAAGTCTCAATGAGTCCAGCTTGGAGTTAATGTGGGAACACAATGGGGTTGGGCAAAAATGCTCACTGTGTCTTTGTTCGACTTGTCATTTGCCAGCTCGCATGCTTAGAAACCCCTCTGAATGTTATTTGTGTGGCCATATTTTTTGTCGGCCCTCACAGTCGTCCGCAAGCAGATCGTAACAATGGAGAGACGTCGCAAAGTGACACATCCTCTGGCGGGGGCCAAACCCTCCTGGATGTGTCCCTTCTGAAACTCCATCTCCAAGAAACTGGTGGGGCGCACAATGGGATGCAATTCATCAGCTCCTCAGTCGACAGCGAGCGGCATAACCTCCAAAGGGGGGGGGGGAAGAAAATAAGAAAAGCCCTTGTAGATAAACATCCTTTGTCCTGCGCTTGTTTGAGGCGCGAGTTAGAAGCACAGCATTCTGCTCTGGCTCCCACAGCACAATCGCACCAAGTCGTTACTTGGGGAAAAAAATGCCTGGGCGGAAACCAGCGGGTAGATGCACAAAGGCAGTGACGAAAATAGGGGATTAATGGTCAAGGAACCATCTGAGGAGGTTCCTGCAGCTCACCACATGTCAGGACCCTCTCGGCTTACAAGGCAGCCTATCAATAGAGGAGGGTGAGGGCCCATGGTCTTCATTAAGATCTGGAGAGGAATACTACCAGGACAATTCTTCCATTGTGGTGTAAACTGCACTGTCCTGGTATGAAGTGCTGGGACTTTATTTTTCACCGATTGTCTGCATTCATACAGGTCTAACAAATACCCCGATTCTCTCAGGAATCCGCCTCTCTCATTTGAATCTTTTACAATTATCAGGACACTACAGTGGATCTGCTTTCAAACACTTTGCTCCTTTTCTACAGGATCGCTGGGGGCTGTTTTTGGTATAAAAAAATGAGAGGGCTGAATTAACCTACTGAATAAAAATGAGTTTTTTTATGGTGATCTGCAGCACTTTGTTGAATGTATATACATTTTTAGCAGGAGATTAGAAAACATGGTGACATAACACATATAGCCTGAGGTAGCTGTAAGTGGTGTAGAGATATGTAACGGAGCCCAGAACAAAATCTGACATATCATGAAAATATCTGGTTCCTGCTTTACTTTAGCTATCTTTGCCCCTGGGAAATATTGGTTATTTAATGAATTTCTTCCCCTGCCTTCTGCCCCCCGTTTTCAGGAATATCCACCCAGCTCCCTACAACTGGATAAGCACTTGGACATTAGATGGGTGGCTGTGAGTATGCTGATTGCATAAGTTGTAAGAATTTAGCAAGAAAGGTGCCTGTTTACCTTGGTGTCTCTGCCTTGTGTTCTGTGATTGCTGACAGGCTCCAGGGTCAATGTGATATGCAGCTGGATGCATGGTTGAGGCCTGAATAAAACCAGATAAGAGTTCTGCCTCAGTTCATCTATGCACAGGCCACACATTCAGCTGCACCTTTCTAAATATCTAAATGTACAACAAAAAAAAAAAACCTCCTTAAATGGCGACTTGTGCTTTTCACAATTATGAACATACTGGAGCGTCTAGCACATGCCAGGAAGTAGAAGGCACAAGGCTGTAGCGGACCCTGGACAGGGTGCCAGTTATTTTACATACCCTTTCGGATTATCAGCCGATTTAAATCAAGGTCAGTTGTACTCCTATCACTTTTTCTAAGAGAACCCACATAATTTGAGCACGCCTCATGGGTCACACACTAAGACCATTTACAACTGAGGTCCCTGCAAGAAGATTCAGTGTTAACAAGGGGCTGCAGCACTCACCGCGAAGGTTCACAAGGTGAAGTTCAGATGGCACATAGCTGCTGTATGGTCCTGTGTTAAAGCTATCATGGTATAGTTCAGGAGTACACGCACGCTATGTGTCAAATAAAAGCTTAATCAGATAACATTATAGGCTCTAGGCCTCTTTCATAACCCTGACCGGGAAATGCAGTACAAAGATATTTGAATGGATCAATGGATGGATGAAGTGCATTGGGAAACGCAAGGTTCGAGGTTGGGGAAGACCGCACTTGGGATGGGATGTATATTAACCCTTTTTCACTTTTATATACATATAGCACACTGAATCACACTTTTCTTTGAAGTTTTTTCCCATTAATTAGCTCTTGGTGGCCTGAAGCATGACCCCCCCCCATCACAAGGTGAAGCCCTACCTTTCAAGCAGGGCTCTGATTGTATCAGCTGACGCGGACTCAAAGACGCAAAATTTGAGAAGTTGGTAATTAAAGTAGTGTATGAACTGGAAATGTTGCCCCCCCCCCCCACCAAGTTCCCTGGAACCATCCTTGCCCCAGCAAGTAGGAATCTCCACGGCCACATGGTCCACAGAGCGTCCAGCTGGGGCGGGATGGCTGTGACGCCTTGGCTCCGCCACATTCCAAGGCCATGAATTTAACATGAAAACATGGCTTGAGAAAAACACAAGGGGGCTGCTGCCATTCTGGGCAAGGGGGGGGGGGCTATCTCCTGGATGCTGCCACTTCATTGCAGCCTCCTTATTTACTTAGGAATATATTTATATAAATGCCATTGGGATTTCTTTGCTGTAAACACGAGTGATCTCCACAGAGTCACCGCCTTGGAACCTGGGGGCTGAAAATATAAAATCTATGTGTGTGTGTGGGTGTATGTCTGTGTGGGTGGGTGTATGTGTAGATTATGTTTATATTATGTAATGAGGACCAAATGTTCCCCGCAATGTAATAAAAACCTGTTATTTTGATGTTGTGGGGACCATTTTCGCAGGTCCCCATAAAGATGTGCATGCGTGTGTGTGCATGTGTGTGTGCATGTGTTGGGCCTCAAAGAAATAAATGAGTTTGCCATTATAATAATGTACAAAAAGTGCAGCATTAAATGGATAAGTGCTGATATAAATAATAAAGTTATGTTGGTGTTGAATAATAGAGCAGCAGACTAATTAAAATACTGTTCTTAGTCCCACAGCCTTGACTAAAGGCATGCTGTTGTAGTGGGGGCTGCTTTGCGGTGTCTGCAAATGCAAGGCTGAGCATTTCAACAAGCAAATATTTTTAGTGTGTGATATATGTGTGTGTGTGTCTGTGCGCTTGCTTTCCCATTGTCTGTCTAAAATGCCTGCCTGGTTAATAATCATTAATAACCATTCAGAGTTTTCCCAGTGTGTTTTAAATGCCAAATAATTAAGTGTTTTGACATATGATGCTGGGAAGAAATCGTGACCACATTAACATGTGCGGGTGTGGTTGTACTGCAATATATTATGGCTGTGACTTGGTCGTGTTATTTTTTGTCGATTTACCTGCTTGTTAACTTTTAATGTTTGAAAGTCACCTGTCATGTAAACACGGAATTTAAAAAAGCATCTTTATTCACTCAGACGGGTTACAAACACTGGATTACTATCAGTTATACGGCATGCATATCATTTTGTATAGATGCTAATGTGTGATTTTATTGTAATGAAAAGAAGGCTAAACCAGCGGAAGGCTTTTCATAAACACTATGAAGGCGATGAACTGAGCTGAGACTAATTTGCATTGTGCTGCAGTTACAGAGAGCAGCTGCAGAACAGCGACATCAGTAACGTCCTGCACGTCTTCACCAGAAGTTGCTTCAAACCAATATCCCAGCACCAGCGTTCGACAGCCACCTCCATCTCTCCCTCGGATTCCAGTTAAGGAGATTGACACACTAATAAACCGGTGTTAATTAGACGGACTTTGATTTTTTTTTTCTTTCGGTTTGTTCTCTCTCTCCCAAGCATCCTAGTGGCTTATTAAATCGTTTGCTGCTCTTGGGTGATCTCGTTTTGAAACCGAGTCTGACCCTCCGGGCACAATTTATTTTTATTTTAAAAATTATTCTTACCAGAAAATTTTGCTTTGGTTCAAGAGAATTATAAATCATTATTACACAGGCAGACACTTCAAACATTTTGTAAAAAGCTTTATGCTCGATGAGGCATCAAAGGAAACGCTGAGTGTGATGACTGTAACGCTGGCACGTGTCCATTCATTAATAGCAAGCTGGGCATGCTAATTATTAGCGTGGCCTTCAGATTTCAGGGAAAAAAACTGTTTAAACGCGAAAAGCGCTTCTTCCAAAGCGAACCGAGCACACTGTCGCAGGTGCGGGGTTAATGCGAGGGGCGCTTCTCCAACGTCATCGCAGCGCCGGCACGCAACTTTACCCGAGAACTTTTTAAGTTTTATTGACACGTGGGTAATTGTTAAAACACCCGTAAAGTTTGGATTATGAAATGTTTACTTTTTTAGGAATAAAATATTTCGCCATTAAAATGCAAAAAGAATACTACGGTTCAAAGGCATGTAAGTTCTTGCCTTTCTTTACGTTTTAGCTCTCTGACAATATTTTCATAGATTAGTAAGTTGTATTGTGGTAACAGTATTCAAAAATTGTGGTAAAAATGAAACGATACAATTTGATGTCCGGGTATCTATAGAATGTAAATAAAAATAAATCCACGTAATACGAGTACAAAGTTTATCAGTAAAAAGTGATTTAATTCTTAGAAGCCATTCTGTTTCACTTGTTCGTATATCTCTCATACAAATTCCTACAGAATTCCATAGTTATATCGGTCTTTTTAATTGAATTGCATTGAAATACAAAGAGAAGGGGTTAATGAAAAAGCACGTCTTCTCTTGGACTGCAAAGGCCTTGGGTCGCATTTTTTTCTGTCTCTTTATTAAATATGTCATATTCAACAAATGATGGACTGTTTTTCATCAAAAATTGTTAGGTATTTCACTGCAAAGGCATAGTCACAGCCTTGATCTAGTTCAGAGTTGTTAAGATCTGCATTGTTGGAGTCTTGTAAGAGTTCATTGTATGACCCATGGTACAAATAATGGTCCAGACATCAATTACCATTGTACAATTGCATAGCCTTGTCTCTTCAGCTCATTTTGCTTGAGGAAAAAACACCAAGGCAGTTCAATACTCCCAACCAAGGGTGACATCGCTTTCTATGCCTTCCTGCAAAAAACAAACGAAAAATGTAAATTAAATGTGGCTAATTAATGTGCAATTCCCCTTCTGTATATTGTCTGTATAAAATATACAATGTTATGCTGATGGTACAAGTAATTATTGGATTGGTGAGATACTTGGGCTGTTGTATGTTTATATGTCTCAGTTATAGATGATTACTGTGCTTGTGATGCTTGAAAAAACATCTATCGGAAATTAGAACATTTAGCCAAGCTGGACGCAATTTTAGCTTTTCTTTTAATCAACTGGTAAATATGATTGAACTCATTAATTGCTCATAAACCATTTATAGCCTTTGGTGGAAACTAATACATCTCCAGGTGAAGTAAAGCACAGCCAAACTGTTGTGAGTGCCCATTTTTTCATAATGCAGATCTCAGTTAGTCACAAGGTGCCTCGAAAGACAGTTCATACATTACAATTGACAGTATGTTAGAATGGACGGGCCACGGCATTGGCAATAATAATTCGCTGCGTCATGTTCATGAAATGTAGAGTGGCGCATTTAGCCTCCACAGCATTGTGCCCATTTTACAATCTGCTACATTAGTTTGACCAGGATACGTCTAATGAATCTTAATTGGACCAGTTACAGTAATGATGAAACAGACTGTGAAACACACAGTTATTTGACATTAGTTGTTTTGGATGTATGTTCACTGCATTGTTTGAGCAAACCCCTAATTTTCAGGGAAAATGAAGGTTCATTTAAACTAATGAAGTCATTTCCCATTGTTAAGTAGTCCAAACAGTGTCAGAAATCTGATGAGGTTTTGAACTGGAAAATGTTTTTTTCCCTTCTGGAGTTTCATCAGCCAAAAACGGCAATGTGTTTTTTATTAAAGAAAAGCCTTAAATAGTCTGCTTAATAGTACTGTACTTTTTTCCGAAGTCATTCTCTTCGCTAGGCATTCAGCCCTGTTCTTAAGTGGGTGTAATGCTGTGGTTTCATTTATAACAATCTTCCACTGTAACGGTCAGGGCCTAGTGGCTCATTCTCATCTGGTTAGCCAGCCCATAAGGATGTCTGTTACCATGGAACCTTCAGAATGCGTGGTCTGACAGGAAGGGTGACAGTGCTACATGTTCGATTCACAGATTTATGCTGTAGTATCTTGAGCAATTGCGCATGTAATTTTTTTTGTTGTCAGATGTCTTTACGGTAACTTAGTTAGTATTCTTAGGTCCACGTCCACTATCTGACCAGGAGTTTTTTTTCTTTGCTCCACCAGTTTATTTGCATTAATCTTCATCACCCTTTTTGAAGTCCTGCACAGCTCCTGCCGAAGTCATAGCCCCTTGCGTATACAGCATGATGTATTTATTTGGACATTTCTCGCCATTTTCACCCGACAAACAGGTGACACTTGATGATGTCACATCTGATAGTATGACACAAGCTACTTAGGAGTTACAGACTGCAGCTGGTAGTTGTTTCTTGTGTGGCAAGTGAGTGAGTTTCCCCCAGCATAAATACCAGATGGTTTCACCAACATATGAGACATTATGTAGTGATGTATTTGAAATGTGAGGGGGGGGGGGGGGGGCTATGGTACGATGGCATAAAGGCAGAGCCCTGAACAGATGAGGGCTCAGGAGTCTGTCCGGTTGGCTTAGTACGGTAGCGACTACTCGTGTGTAAGCAGATGACATGATACATGATCGTATGACCACCCCAACCCTCAAAGTGGCACGCGTGTTACCTGCTAGTGGCCGAAAAGGGGGCTGGTGCAAATCTGTCAGCTCTCTGGATTTCCAGTTCACTGGCACACACCTGCTTTCCAAAGCATGTGAAAGGCCATTAACCAAAAGCTGGGAGCTTTAAGAAACGTTTTCTTTACTTTCCCGTAGACAAAGGAACATTGTCAGTCATTCTTCAGTGGGAAACAATTGCACATAAGGACATGTTTGTAACTTTGTTTTTAACTGAACTTTATATTTAGCATTGTAATTTAATGATGGTTATAACAGAACGTGTTTCAGCCTTCCGAAAAGGATGCACCCAATATAAATGAATGTTTTTCAAAAACCTTACTTTGTTTTAGCTTTTTTACTCGTGCAAAAGGCTGTTGGTGAGCATGCCAGACAGTGTATCTTTGTTTTTATTTTGGATAAAATATTTGGATAATTTAGCCAAGACACTAAACACAAACCTATGCTAAAATCAATATTTAGGTTATTACCAAAGTTTTTCCATGATTATTTAGATATGGTGTTGCAAGCTATAAATATTACATTTGTAGCTTATAAAAATATTTACAAAAAATTCTATCTAATAAAATCATTTTTATTAACAATATTATTTTGTTACTTTATTGTTCAGTATTTTCTTGAGGTTAATAAAAAAACGTTTTTCTTAAAATGTCTAATAATGACAACAAGGTGTTGCTACCTGTATGTGTTTTGTTATTTAGGTCAACTGAACCTTGGTGGTTGAAGAAGTGATTCAAGAAAAACCTACAAGCAGAACTTACAGAACATGAAATGAAAGTTAAGATGAGCATAAAAATCCAATTGTGCTTTTATTTCATTTTAATATGATGTGACAGAAGTGTGGCTTTGTATGAAAGTAGTTTTAGTAGTACAGGTAACTAGGCTTTTTAATGGCAAGATATGATTGACTCAAAGCAGAATAAAAACCATGCTGTAATTTGGCCCAAATTCGAGTAAGCAATTCAGGTTTAACCAAGAAAACAAATATTAAATGTACAGGAAAAGTTTTACGTGTCAGGGTAAGGTTATCAAAAGGGAATCAATGCAGAAGACATGCACTTATTCAGAGCTGATTGGGAAACGTGTTCACGCACTGTATTTCAAAATAGGTTTTCCACCCATATATTTGCATGGCGATGAATAAAGTACCGTGGCAGAATAATTTGAAATTCATCACTGCTGCCATTGATCAGCTGCGTTCTACTATCCCGTCATGTTGTGTCAAAAGGCATGAGAACTATTGGCTGTAAATTACTGGGATGAGTCTTTTAAACTCAAGCGGGGTATCTTTAAATATTTTCTATGCCTGTGAACTCGGCGTCAGACTCAGATTTAAAAAGTTATTCATTAGCACAGACGTGGCATGTAGCCATGACGCTTGCTTTCAGTAGAAAAAAGCCTGTATCAGTTTAATAACCATTATTAGATATCTGTTTAAATAATAACACGGTAGTGATTATAGTAACACGCGTTTAATAGGCTGATGGGTGTCCTCACTATAGTTGGCCAATATGGCTCTTTTTGGCTTTTGTGTCCTTGATTATCCGTGATTGAAATCCTTAAACGATCTCTATTTGAAAATATATTAAAAGGTTTGTAAAATACATTTTATTCAGCGTACAGTATATACATTTACTTCATTATAGATCTTGGTCTACAATAATAATTACTCCGTTTTCTCTGTGAAGTGTACCCTGTCCATAGGCCACTGGCCTTTGTTCACATGGTTTCGATTTTAGTCAAAAGTGCGTTTTAAACCGAGATATGCTGAACACGTCTTTCTCATCCAGCATTTTTTAAAGAGAAAAAAAACCGAAAACAGTAACACTGCATTAAGAAGCAATGAGGAAAACACGTAATGGCAACAGCAAGAAACAGATTTAAACATACGTGACTGAGGCATTTCTGGGATCAGAGAAAACTGGAAATTGTTAATAGGTATAGAGGGTAGAGAAAATAAACCCATTTGATGGTGTTTTAGGTTAACTCTCACCAAGGACTATGACACTACTGTTAAAAGATAGATAACAATGATACATTACAGTGAGAATGTCACTTTTATTAATGTTGATAATCAAAGGTGCATCGCATGATTCTGCCATACGCATCTGAAAGAAAAACGATTTATAAAACAACGTGAATTAATTATGCATCTGATTGAAATAATTTCTACAGTGTGCCCCTTTTCAAAAGATAAAACAGCATTCCCACTGGCATAATGGAAAAGGTTACATTTTAGGGACGAGTGTTTGGTAAAGAGCCGTGTAAGTGGGGGAAAGTTTCTCCTGACTATGGTTAACGACGCCTCCCCGCGCACACACGGACGCACGCACGCGACGTTTTACGCTGTTCGACAGTTTCCCTACACCAAAATGGGGCACGCGCATGCTTCGCCACGTGATCTCTTCGGGCGCGCGACTCCTGTTTAGCCGCCTTCAGCCGTAGCAGTATGTGCGGTGTCGGTGCTACTAGGGGGTTACGCGGCTCAGTAGTAGATGCGGTGTCGTTGTTATGTGTATACATTTTTACGTATTTAAAATCCATCTGCTCGTCAGCATCCAATCATCATGTTTAATTATTCAGTAATTTCCATATTTACGGGCACAAGTAAGTAGCAAGCGTTACTAAGTAGAAGGCCCTCTACACGGTGCTCATATAAAAAGTAGCTGAAGGACGAGTTAAATAAAAACGTGACGCTGCTTCTGAAGACGGTTAAAAGCCAGGCTGAAATTAAAGAAAGTGTGAAGTTTAAATAACAGAATGCTTCTAAAAGTGCCCTACAAGAAATCGATCAGTCAAGGATGATGGTAGAATGGTGTTGACAAGTGAAATAAATGAAGAATGGCTATTTATGGTAAGTGAGTATTGTAGCTTAATCGTAGTCAGGGCTGCTTTAACGTTGCCATGGATGAGTTATAGCATTAAATTTCCTAATAGCTTAACTGCACTACATTGACTTCATTGGAGTTCAATTGAACTAACTGTTATTGTAGCTTTTAAGGGCGATACCACTGATGTTGTCGATCTGATACCAAGTAATACCGACTCTGTTATCCCGATACCAAGATTCTTTAGTGTTTTTGAGGTAATTAAATCGGAAATCTAAATAATTTGAATATTGGTGTATCTATGTATTTCATATAGTAACCTGTTTTGTGTGAAGCGTAAAGAGTAAGCAGAAGGAGAGTACAGCATCTCCCTGGGTTACGATGCGGTTATGTTTCGCCAAACTTACCGTAACGGGAAAATATCTTAAGGTGAAAATACACCTAACATAATAAACGTCATAGCCTGGCCTAGCCTACCTTAAACATGCTTAAAACACTTGCATTAGCCTATAGTTGTGCAAAATCTTTATCACAAACTATGTAATTTATAAACGAAGTGTTGAATATCTGATTGATGTACCGAAAGTGAGAAATCATTTACTCCTCGCAAAGTCAAAATATTGTAACACGGACCATCGTAACCCGCGGAAAGTCTGTACTTCCTGTCTTAACACTGACATTTAGGTCCTGGCTGGAGTTCATGTCCTCCATTCTACAATTATATGAACATTTATTTATAAAGCAGTTTTTTGGAAATCATTATTTTAACATTAGAATCCATTCTCAAAATGAAACATTTACACTGAAAGAATCAATATTTCAATATTGATCTGTACATCCGTAGTACCATTACTCTGTCAATGCATGCCTCCAAGAACATCCTTAGATATAATATTTGTGGATATGTTTGATCATTCGTGTCCAGGAGATGGCTTTGAATAAACTTTAGTGTTAGTGTTCAGTCTGGGCTTGGTACATTAATTTAACCTATCTATGTATGTACAGCCGTACCTCAGTTCTCGAACTCATTAGAACTTGAATTTCTTAAAAGTCGAACCAACCAGTTCAAAAAAAAAAAATGCCTAGAACTTGATCTGAATCTCAGAAGTCAAACCATGAAAGCCAACCTAAAATAACTTGTACACGTGGGAAAATTAGTCACACGGCACGTTTCTCAGCGGAAACATAGGGTAATGCTTCAGTCTCAGCCTTGCATTCGCTGTGATAGCATTGTGTATGTTTACTCTAGCTGAATACATATATTTAGGCAGCAAAAATACATTTAGACAATGATAGAGAGTAACGGTAATATTTTATATAATAAAATACATTTAAAAATAAAGATTTCTTATTTTAATAATAATAAGCCATTAATACATTTAATTATAATAATATTGTTGTGCTGAGCGGGGAAGAAACGGAGACAGACGCAGACGTCAAGGCATCGGGGAATACGGGGTTTAATTACAGGTAAGGCAGGCAAAACGCAGACGGACGATACAATGACTGAACTGGGGAAACAAACTGACACACGGACGAAATACGGAGGACTAATGACATCAACTAAAAACAACTGATCACAGGGGGATTCAACACTGGGTTAATGAGGGGGCGTGGCAGACGGAAGGAGCTGACGATAGGGGCGGGACACATTGAACCTCATTCACCAACAATTTGTTCCTAAACCCCACGTACGCACTTTTTTTACGAAGATTATGATATTAGCTAAGAATAGAATCTACGCACACCCAAGACCATTCCTATGCACATTTGAGTATTAATAGTTTGTTCAAAATAATCGGTTATAACAGTTTTGTTCATTCTGCAGTTCATAAAATGATAGTATTTGAATAATTTATAAAAGTAGAATATAAAAATGAATTTTAAAGTGTAAAAAAATATTTTCATGTTAGTAACGGCGATCATGCGGATTATAAATAGGTCTGTTTCTGCGTATTGGCCTTGCTATCAAAATGGCTTGCCAATCGTGCTCTTAGAAGGGAACGCATGTTTGAAGATCATTTAGATTTATCTGGCACACAGTGTTCACAGAGAAGGTGATATCTCTCCATGTATCAGCTTTCTTGGGAGCTTTATATCCACTGTTTACGCTACTAAATAATGTGTCAATTTGCATTTACCCTCCGTACAATAAAATCTAGTTGTAACGGACTTCAAGGGACCTGGCAAAACAGTCCATTATATCCAAAGAGTCTATCTAGAGTAGCTGTATGGCCAGAACACAACTACAGGATACCATTTACTCATGCCATTCCCCAGCAGACACACATGTGGTATAGATTATTACATTGTACATGTAGTAATCCAACTTTACCTGACCAGATGCGTGACTATTAATAATACCGACTATGTATCTGTGCTGGATATCACCGGCATGCCACATGCTTTGTCAGCGGAGCCTGTACGTCCATTATAGCCGAACAAAACTACAGCCAAAAGCAGCCCTGGGGACTAAATTGTTTGTCCGTAATAAGCGAAATTCTGTTATATGCCAGTCCACTATATCCGATCCTTTTTCTGCATGTTCTTAAAGGCGCACGGCCGGGACCAGTGGACCTCGTCCGTTATGGACGATATTCTGTTATAAGCGAGTCCACTTAAATGGGATTTAACTGTATTAATACTTTTACTTCAGCATTACTGAAGTTTTTTTTTCCACTTAGTGCCAAGTGGCTCCTGAGACTGCGCATCTCTTTGCCATTCCTTGCACACGGCCCTACAGTCTCATGCCCTTTTATGGGAAATTGCAGGGCGTTTCCCTATGCTAATTAGGACAAACTGGCACGCATTCACTATTCTTAAGAACAAAGGTGTGAACAATTCTGCTACTTAAGAATACGTCATGTTCTTAAAAAATTCGTAGAAACATATTTAAGAGAATTCTTAAGAAAATATTGGTGAATGAGGCCCATTGTCTTTTTAACTAGATCAATTTTTTTAGATACATTAAGTTTCTTACTTATAAATTACTGTTTTGATCAAAGTGCTTATATGTGTTTAGTACAGTATATGTTCTTGTTTTATCCGGTTCATTTTGTGTTTAAATGCTTAAAAAAAACATATTTACATGTAATTTATTCGATCACAACTCAAACTTTTTAGGATTTGATCCGGAGTTCTGAACAGATTAAATTCGAGTTCTGAGGTACCACTGTATCTGTCTTCTCAATGAGTGGGTATTTTCAGGCGCAACACTCAGAAGGATACAGTTCCAGCTTTAAAAAAATCACTCCAGGTAAAGGTTTCAAAATGTTCAACTTTCTGCCTTTCTGATAGAAGGTAAAATGGTATGTGTAGTCCATGTAGTTGTGCAATAAAGCTCAATAAAGCAATCCACTTGACATCAATAAGGAGAGTAAGTCTTTATCAAATTTAAGACTTCTTGTAAATATTTTTTTTTGACCAAATATTGTTTGACTTTGTGGGCTTTTACATGGCTGCAAAACATGGAAATATTCACCTAACAAGAATACCATAATCAAAATTTGGGAATTGTAGGCTGACAGGGCCAGGCCCCTCAGCAGGACTTTTATTCATTGAAAAGGTATACAGACTGATATAACTGTCTTATGACGTTTGGTAATCTTGTGTGGTGTACAGAAAGCTCAAGAAGGGGCTTTGTTTGATGTTATCTGTTTTATGCTCCTCTTTTATGCTCCTGTACCTTGGAAAACTTCTTTTGAAAAGAAAAAGGTTTAGCAGCTATTAAGAGAGCTATGCAGGTGTGGTAACATTTTCAGTAGTGTGGAGCTTTTGAATCCTCTGAGAAATATAAAATAAAACAACCCTGTTAGGTGAACTTGGTATTTGTAGGGGGTAATCATCAGTTTATGGTGTACGAAGCTGGTGCTGTAAGGCTGAAACATTTCCTTTAATGGTGCCAGTACTGTATTCTAAACCCTGACATTATTATCAGTGTTGTTAAAGTCCTTATGGAATGTTTTGGGTTATTTTTTATTATGTAGGTTTATTTACCCTGTGTTAGAATAAGGTGCAGGTATATGTATTTGTATAAATATACATCGCAATTGTCAGAACTGAGTCTTGGCAGGGTGGCACAATGGTTAGCACCATTGTCTGGGACTAGGGATCAAGTCTCCACCATGGCTTTGAGGTGGATTTTCATTTCCCCTGTGTCATCGTGGAGCTTTCTCCGCACAGTCCAAAAACATGCTGAGGTTAAATGCAATTATAAGAATAGCTGTAGGTGTGAATGGTGTGTAAATTGCTCTGCAATGGTTGGTGCCCTATTCTGGGTTGTTCCCTGCCTTGCACCTGTAGGCTCTGGGCCCCCCAAGACCCTGAATAGGACAAGTGGTTATGGAAAATGGATGGATGTTCAAACTAAGAAGATTTTATGACATGCATGTTTTTTAAGAGTTAAATAAGTAAGCTAAGTAATTGATCTTATTTTGAATATTTAAACCTGGAGTTGGACATGACATAAACGATTGTATTCAGTAGGAATTAATATAACAATTAAAAAAATTATGTAATAAGTAAATAGTTTTTCTTCAGTTTATAAAGCAGTAGTCAAGTGCTGATGTGTGATATTTGCAATATTTGTTTTTTTACTTGACATGTCAAAAAAGTAATGGCCAAAATACCACTCTTTGCCTTGGATATGGGGTGGGGGAGATGCCCTTGAATAAATAAATAAATTTCTCATCCCAACTGAAGCCATGTGTTAATTGTTTAAATATTTCATTTTCCGAGCTCCCCTGCTTCCCGGCACAGGCAGAATACCAAGCAACGATGCTTAGAAATGCCTTTCTATTATGTCCAAAGCTAGTGTCAGTGGTTTCCTCTGATGTCCAGGTTCTTTGGGAGCTAGGCGGCGCTTTGGTGGAGGACAGCCAGCAGGTGTCAGTCCTGCCAGAGGAGTCCTGGGAGCCTTGTGTGTGATTCCCAGATCTGTGCGGTTAGAGTTTAGAATCCTGTTTGTAAAAAGTGTGAGTGGATAAAGAGATTCTCACTTCTAATTTGCTTTGCCAGTGCTGCAGGCTAAAGGGCAAGTCAAACTTGTTAAGTGCTCTAGATTTGTTTAAGCCTTTCAGATGCTGAAGTGATTTGTTTTTCTGGATTTATGACCCATAGTTTAAAGAAGTTACCTTTTTTTTCCTTATTTAATCTTTCAGACCTTAGTTTTTTTTTTCTTTAAGTTTATATTCCCTGAAAATTGTCCATGAAAATCATTGGAAAATGAAAATACTGTTATAGTAGATTCATAGATAATGTTTTTTTATGCTTTTCATTCTAGTAAAATTATTTTCCCATGCTTTTTCACAATATTATATTGCTTTTGTACTGTACAATTGTTTTTCTGTTGATAACTGGTCAAATTCCTATTTTGTCATATGATTTTAGATGTCTTTGCATGTGTATTTGTCCCAGTGTGGTGTGTAGTTTACCCTTATGGTCTAAGTTTTACATTTAATAAGTGTTCCTCAGCTCCTCATCCAGAGGCAGATTCTGCTTTTTTGGGCCTATTATATCTGTTACTGAATCAGCATCAACCTCCCCTCTGCCAGATGCCTCCTGAGCTAAACTGGAGGAGACACTACATAATGTTTAAAACCTTATAACGAGCCTCATGGAGCTGAGTGTCTGGTCCGGTGACTTTTATCTCCACAAACCGGGACAGGCCAGGAGGGAGTAGAGACTGCACACAGAAGCACAGGAGAAGCACATGTTTTCCTTTGCCGAAAGCGTGCGCCCAGCCTGTTTGGCAAAGCGCTACTGTGCTTCATGCTGTTCTGGAGGAGAGGCTGCTCGGCGCCTGCTCTTGAGATTTACATGTGTTTTCTCTTATCTGTGAAGGAGAGGCACACTCCACTCACGTTGTGCAGATTTCTGTCAGTCATGGGCCTTGCTCTCCTACTAACACATGCATGGTTATTTGCCCGGGCTTCCCCCACTAAAACTGCTCTGGGGCTTGTCATTCATATGTCTCTTGTAAGCAATTGTCCTGTGAAATGGACGTGGTCATTTCTTGCAGGTGCTTGGGTTAAACATTTTTGTACTTCAACAGTAATGGATTAAAATTCTGGTAATGTCTGAACCTGATTTACAAATCAGATCAGATTCAGATTCTACAATTGTGTAGTCTGGTTTTGAGCCAAATGTAATTTAGTGTAAAGCTGACAGAATTGAGAACAAATTCTTGGAATTTGAATGTTTTTTGCTTTTTTTAAAACAGAAAAATGATTTAATTTCATATCATTTATAGAGCAATTAATTAAAAAATAATTGTCAAAAAATGTTTTAAACTGGATAAATATTCCTGCTGAAACGTCATAGATACAACAGATGTCTTTGAATTTTTTCCTCATTTTGTGAGAATAAATGGCAAGCTGTCATTTGAGCAAGGACTTGCAGATTAACGGATTAGTAAATTATAAACAATACATCAGCTTAGCCCTACAAGTCAAATCAGAGATAACAAATGTTTTTGTCCTTCCGAAGTCTTTCGATTTTTTTTTTCTGCCTTCTTGGCAAAATATCGACATTAAGCTGCAGTAGCTGAAATAGACAGCAGGTGGCACATTAGTTAAAGACGTGCTCAAAGCCTGAAGGTTACCAGTTAAAACCGTAAGAGGTATTTTGCTTTAGTACCTTTACGTAAAGTGCCTACTCTGAATTGTTCCCATGAAATATTCAGCTGCATAAATCGATTTACAAAAATGAACAATCAAATGTAAATACTGAACAATAACAAATACCTGCTGTTCTAAAACAGTGACATTAAGATACTAGTCTTGTTATGAATCACCATGTCTTACTGTGCACTCATGTCCCACACATTTCATTTATAATATTTTGAATCAGCACTTGACATCCGAGAACCTTTTCTGCAAAACTGGGTTTAGGAGATGGGTTCATCTCACAGACTTGGCGCTGTAAAATAATCGCTGCCTTCCCAGAAGCGCAAGGCACTTAAGGATGTACATAAACAACATAAAATATCTGCTGTGGGGGGCAGTGAGGAAAGAAGCGTTCCATTCTTGTCTACTATCCCTCTATTGTCACTTACATTTGGCTTTGATTATGCACTCGCCCCAGGCGCCTCCCAGCCTGCACAAGAGCCAGCAGTAATTTGGTTTATGGAGATCATATGGTGGGGGAAAGAGCTTGAAAGACAGGACTGCAAGAGCCGTTTTTGATTAATGCGATTTGTGGCTGGTGTATCGTTCTTTTTTCCCACCGTG
Source organism: Stomatorhinus walkeri (assembly GCA_026784285.1). Classification (NCBI taxonomy): domain Eukaryota; kingdom Metazoa; phylum Chordata; class Actinopteri; order Osteoglossiformes; family Mormyridae; genus Stomatorhinus; species Stomatorhinus walkeri. The sequence continues at coordinate 3,901,899 of JAODUD010000019.1, read as the reverse complement.
GAAGCGACACCCTGCAGTACGCGTGCCGGCCCAGGGATGAGCAGCAACAAGGGCCAATTTTAAAGTACAATATATGCACTGTTTTTGTACATCTCAGATTGCGTTTCGTGTCGGGAGAGGTGAAGAAGGGCTTGGTAAGCGATCCATATGTGGGTGGAAAACCACACAGAGTGAAGGTTGCCTTTGTCATTAGCAATTAATGTGACTGCCGTGTCTGAGATGCACTGCCACTGCAGCAATGTCTTCTGAAGTGTTTCTTGGAAAGGAGAGAAACTGGTAGGCAGTTGGGTTCAGGGCACTTTTATGGTGTGTCTTTTAAAGGAATGTTTTTCTTTGTAAAATAAAAATGTAGAAACTTCCACCCCTTCTAGTGGCAAGATTGCAAAAGCCTGTTTGTTTTAATTTTGAGGTTTACCATTTGCAATTGGTCAGGAGGAACCACAACACAAGCCTGTCCACCTTCCCTGGGTGATGCCTGCTCCCCGCACAATGCCAGTCCTCGTTAAGTGTGACCAAAAATGTCATCAAGTCGTTTAATGCCCCTTAATGTCATTGTATCGTTTACGCTCATGAATGGAGTGGAAATGGATTCCATCTGGGGATTTTTGGAGCCCTAAAAAAGGAAAGCGGAGGAGAAGTTGACAGGCTATTTAGATGTGCTGCCTCACTTTACATTAGCGTGTACAGCGTCACGAACAGAAGGCTGATGTGGGGCCAGATTTCAGTCTGCGTTCTTTGGGCCTGGAGCGACAGATCACTTACCACAGGAAATCAGGAAGTCGATCGAGGAATACCTGGCCCAGTGAGGCGCTCTAGAGTCCCTGGGAATAATGTGAAACTCAAAGAAAGAAAGATAGATAGAGAAATCCATTACTGTTTAAGAGGCCTGATAGCATGAAAAGAGGCGTCTTATTAAATACACCATCTGATAAAAACTCTGCTTTAGTTGGAGGAATTACTTAGCAGTCATTGTGAAAACCTAGAGAAGGTCATCAATTATGAGACAAGCACTTGTTAGCACATCCCTGCTTTGAACCTCCTATCCAGACACACCCCTCTGAAGAAGGTATGGATCTCTTTGATTTGCACAGGTGTATAGTTAAGTTCAGAATGTTGTGCTTTTGTTATCCTAGAGTGTGAACTGTTTTCTGCCAATAACAGGATGTGATTCCTACCTTATTGTGAAATTGTAGATAAACTGGATGAGTTTTAAGATGCTACATGTGTGGGTGGCTAACCCATCTTGCTGACATGCACTGTGGTATGTATAAATACTCAGACAAGTGGTGAAGTTATCCACTGTCACCTGCGTTCTGAAAAGCAGTTGTCAGTCACCCAAGTGTAGATTTCTGGGGTTTCATTTATCAACCATGTGTATGAAGAGTTTTATGTATAAATTGTGCATACAGACATTTTTAAACATGGAATGGTATTTGTCAATTTCTCCCTGTGCATAGAAATGTGTGTATACAGTGGGACCCTTGTATCCACAGTTTCAGTTATCCACAGTTTGCTGCAGTCTGAAGAAAAAAATTGGAAAATTCTAGAAACAAATGGTGTATAAGTTTCAAAACTGCACACCAACTCAGTACAAGCTGTAATATGGTGAAATCCACTAGTTCATATCTTATTGTTCCCATATCCATGCTTCTCCACAGAACTCTCACCCAGTTTGCCTGTAGCGTTCTCGCTCACTACATTTGTTGCCACATTATCAGTTTCTGTTATAAAAATGTATAAAAATGCTTTTCATTCCTTGGTGCATATTTTTTCATTGCTCTATCATCGCTTGAGAATTAGGCTAAAACATCCGAATCTGTTTCATTCGAGAGAGAGAGAGTACAGTGTATTACATTATACAGTGCTGTATAAAAAGTACAATGTACTATATTATCACTGTTTTTATATTGGTAATGCCTTAATGTACAATTAAACTTTACCATTTGTGTGTACACCAACTCCTATATGGGGTACTCGAAGGAATCGCTACTGTCCTCAGTTTTAGCCATCTGCCGTAGTTCTTGGAACATATTACCTACTGATATGGGGGGATTACTTTACCAATACTCTTGACTATGCTTATGTGTAAACTTAGCAGTAGAGAAGAGTAACTGCAGCAAATTGATCAGCATATAGAATACGCACAGTCAACCACTTACTTATTCACATTGATAGACAAAAAGAATCTACTTAAAATATGAGCAAGGCCGGTCATGCTAATGACAAGGAATCATTCCAATGTTATATATGCTGCATGACCAAAGAAATATCATATGACTGTCACTAAATATATGCATTACAAAACAACTGCAGTGTCTGGCACAGTTCATTTTCAGCAACATTCACTTGTTGGTCTGCTGTGGCCTGTGACATATTTTACTTGCTGCAGTGCGATAAACACAACCACAACAGTATCTTACCTATGTCTGATAGCCTAGCCTCGTCTATGGGTGATGTAGCTGCACCGTCAGTGCCACTCCCTGAAATGTTTCCTGTTAGGGATGTCTCGCCTGTAATGATAGCTATTTTATCACCCTGTGGAACAGATGTGGGATGTGGATTGCAGTTCTTTTTTGGTGGCCATTTTCAGCTCAAACCACTTCTTCCTCACCTCTGCTACCATTCTTATTACAGGTGACACAGCATTAACTGCATATGTCACCTGTCTCCATGCTAGATTCTTCTCTTTCTTTGACCAGCCACTGGTGAAGTTGCCAATTAATACCTATTTGTTTTTATTCTATTACATTAAGCAAAATTTCCACCTCAATGAAGTTCCATTTTTACCCCTCCATCTTTTTCTAACTTTATTTCTTAAAAACACAATACAGTTTTAACAAATTAATAATACAATAATATAGTACAAAACATTATTAACAGGATAGAAGGGTACATGTCACATCATGGTTTCCATTTCTGCAACACATTCTCCTATTATGCAGTTTGTTCTGTGTTAGGTGGAAGTTAAATGCCCATATATGGTTCAGTGAGGGTGTTTTTTAATTTAAATTAGTCTTGCATTAGAACACGTATTTCATGCTTGGTCTGTCAATGAAACTTTCAGATTCATTAATATTGTAATTTTTTTGCAGCTGAAGAACAGTTGACATCACTTACCATATCTTTGATTCCTATTTTGTTATATGAGGCTTTAGGTTGCAATGGGCTCTGTTTTTAAAGAATTAACTGCTGTGTATGAGAAGTTGGCTAATGCTAAGTTGTTAGGTCAGACTGTTGCTGCTTGGAGACTTCTTTACTTCGGCTCAGACAGGCAGAGGAATATATAGTCTATAAAGCAATTTTAGATTTATAAATTAGTTTGAAAAGAGTTCAGCAATGTTTATTGTCAGTGTATTTGCAGCCTATTGTATGGCCTTGTACCCATGAATACAGATCAGCTATAAAGCCTTCGGGAAGGACCTTTCATAAAGGAAATTAGCTGTTCATGTTTCCTTGCTACAAGTTGCTAATATTTATTTTGTTGCGATTTAAGACAACTGTAATACCTTATGGCCTTATATTTGGTATAGTCATTTCTTTCATCACTACATCTTGCATTGCTTCCTTGGTGTCAGTCTGTACTGGAAGATGCATCAGGTACACGCCACCTGTTTCTAGACCGTTGACCCTTTAAGCTCCTTGAGTCTTCTAAGCTGATGGCGGCCACAGTAGATTTGTTTTTAATGCGCTGTGATTTTCCAAAGCTGCTCTTTCCTTATCCATTTCCTGCTGTCTTCTTGGACTAGTAAAGTAGCCAAAGCAAACTTCAAATCCCTCCCATCAGGATGAATTTGGAGATAGCCACCATCTGTGTTTTGAATTTCATTGCATTGTAGCCTTTAATTAACAGAAGAGGAACTACAAACACCTTTAAAACAAGAACCCCTACAAATATACACATTAAGTGATTTGTAGAAAATATGTTGCAAAATTATTTACCAATTAGTTCTAGAATTCAAACGGATCAGTCCTTGGTGTACTCCAAAATGCTATAAGGAAGCCTTATTATATGGACATTGTAACACAAATGTGGTTTTCAGTTCGTCAATGACTTGAATTAGCATGAAGGCAAAAGCTTTTTAATTCACAGCATGTTCATAGAAGAGATTTCCATGATTTATGTTGTTATCCTTCCCCTTGCTGTATTTCACGTATTAATAAATCTGCTAATGAAATCCAGACAGAGGTCTTTTCGATGAACGTCTAACTAGTTATAGAGTTTCCGTTTTATTTCATAATTGAATAATGGATGGAATGATATATCGCGTTTTACTCTGGCAGAGCCGTCAGCAGTAATTTTCCTTCCCACACATGAGGACCAGGCGCTGGTATGAATGACGACTCTGAATGTGCTGGCCCAACCGAGTATGCATGATGCCCCTTTCTGCCTGCCTGTCTGTCTGTCTGCCTGCCTGCCTGTCTGTCTGCCTCTCTGTCTATCTGTCGTTTGCAGCAAGTAGACAGGAATGACATCATAGAGCCGCAGCACTTGGCTTGCACCCCTGGCAGCCCTTTGTCCTTTGGATAACTCAGCCAAGACTTTTGATATGGAAGCAGTTACTTCCCCTGTGACTTTGGCACTGAGATGCTACTATGGAGGCCCTCTTTGACTGGAACCTCGTCAGCCCACATTCTTGGGAGGGGTCCTGTTTTAATCAGCGTTGCATGCTTATCTCAGAGATGCGATTTTAATGTGGGGGGGGGGGGTGTCTTTTAGGGGAATGGTGGTTTTC
>JAODUD010000019.1:3886339-3897066 GCA_026784285.1 Stomatorhinus walkeri | reverse complement strand
GGGGGGGGGGGGTGTCTTTGAGGGGAATGGTGGTTTTCTAACTGGATTCATCTGGTAAAATGAGAACTTGCAAGTTACTTTTTTCTTGTTTAAATGAGGGTTGGATGCGACACCGATTTTCTGAAATCTTTTTTCTAACATGCTTTAAATTAAAAACAGTTCCTCTTATATTTCACTCCTCATTGTTTGGATAAACACACAAAACCAGAATGATCTGAGCCAATGTGAGATTGATAGCTGGGTGTTGGGGGTCGGTTTAGTTTGAATGCTTATTGTGGAAGGGTGGTTTCATTGAAGAAATTACTTGATAACTCATGTTCTCCTGGGGAATTAAACAGCCCCTCCCTCAAGGCTAATCACACACGTACTTGTGTGTCAATGAAGTCTGAATTATGGATTATTGCTGTCTTGGTGATTTTCTGCCTGGGTTTTTTTTTTTGGCCGTGGCTTGGCCGTTTCCGAAGAACATACTTTGTCATCATTTCTCTGTAATTTTAAGACCCTGTCGCACCACTCCAAAATCTTGGACAATCCTATGCATTGTGTACAGGGTAATGAAAGTAATAAAGACGGCCCTGGAACAGAGCAACTTCCAAAGAATGAAAATTGTCCTTAAACCCGAATGAGAACTTGGCAGGTGAACACAGCCCCTCACACTAAGTTTCCACGTCGCTTTACATCAGACCCACCAAAGCGTATGTGGAGGAGTAGCTTTGGTCTGTGGATAGCAGCTACAGAAATATTATCCCCCAGTACCAACTATGGAACTTTTGGATAAGTTTCTTATTGTTCCTAACCCTAAATTCAGATTGCCAATCTATTGCGATTGTTATTGTGCCTTTCTATTCACATGGATAACAATTTCTACATATATTTTTATTGTGTGCCCATACTTTCTGAGTTGCATGAGTATCTTCTGGGTGTTCTTGGCAAAGTATGTCTCTATCCATGCTGTGTGACACTGTAGCAGTGTGTGCCCTGCAACGTAATGACATCCCATCCAGGGCTTCTCTCAGCCTTATACTGCATGCTGTCTTGAATGGGTTCCAGGCTTTCCCACCGTGAGAACCTGCATTTCTACTGTGAAATACTTTTTTTAAAATGTTTTATTTCAAGAATATGCTGTGTGGCAGTTCTGATAAAGCTACATTAAAACAGAGATTTAAAATGTCCTGCTTTCCTTTACTCCTCAGTAACACCCAGTTTAGTAGGGCCAGGCATTTAAGCGCCTCCGTTTCATATAACTAGCTGCAGCTCCAGAGGGTGTAGCCAGGAGAAGAACGTTTGTCAACCTGTGAGCAATGCTTCGTAGGAAGGTTTCACAACTGCCGTGTAGATGTGGCCCAGCAGTTATTCCTCCACTCCCCCACATGAATGGTGCACACACTGTGGTGCATTCACAGGCTTCTGACACCAAGAGATTGAGCTAAGTGAAAGCCATCTTAGGAGACTTCCACACTTAGGCTTTCTAAAAATCGAAACGAGTTGTCTTCAGTTTCTTCAGCACAAAGATTTCCTTTTATGTAATAATTCATAGTTTTGCTCTCAGTCTAAGTCTCTCGTCATAATTTCTAGGAAGATGTGATTTCCAGTTGTGTCTGCATGAGGTCCTGAAGCTGAGTCCAAAGGTGCAGTGCCTTTAAGTTCCAAAAAAAAATCCACATTCTTAATTTTAGTGTAAAGTTAAACCCAGACCCATCACGGTACACAAATATGGGTTGTCGGCTGGAGACTTGGCACACATTTGTCTGGTACGCTGGCCATTTCTGAATAATTCTGCGGGAATGTATAATTCAAAACACCCATAGCTGTCAGGATAACTGTACTTACCAGCTACAACATAGTCACACATTCTCCCTACATTCAGATCAGGTGACAGACCTGCACACAGAAAAATATTCATATTATTGTATATTAAAACTGCACCTGACATTTCATCTCCAAAGCACAGTGAAATTCGTTTCCTGTGCCTTGTAGTGTACCCACCAGAACCTGACATCATTTCTTTATGGGCAGTAATTAATATACGAATAAAGCTTTACTCTCTCCATTTCCTGAAAATTTATGTAAATTGTAATTGCTAATGTTATAGGCACTATTACGAACAATCAAAGTATAATTTAACATACTTTAGGTGCAGGTCCCAAGAGAGGCTCTGCTGCTGGACATTGAGTGAAGTACCTGACCTGAATTGCTTCAGTAAAAATATCCAGCTGGGTATAAATAGGACATTTTTGTCTGTGGAGTAAAGAAAAGTATCACTACTTGTTATTTATGCCCCAAGTTTTATTTACTTAAAATATGCTTTTCATTGTTTCTAAGAAGGACACATTTCTAAACATGTAAAGCAAAATTAATCTTTGTCTCTGCAACAGATGGTATGCATACTGTGCATAACGGTAAGTCCTAAGAGGCTAGAAAAGCCACAGTTTTTAACTGTGGGAAGAGAGCAATTTCTGGATTTCTGGTACTTTCTGGATTTTCACAGTGATGGGAGAGTGAAAAACCACCTTATGCTTAAGGTGTACTTAACACTGAAACCCAAAACTTAAAAATAACTATTTGAGTGTGATTTCCAAAAATTTCCTTAAAATAAGAACATGGTAGAGACCTTCAGACACATTACCTTTAAAGTGATTTTTCTGTGAGATGTTTCCCTCAGCTAAGGATAGAAACCTTAGCACAGAGGCTGTGATGTCCGACATAGCAGAAGTGGCTGTTTCAGTTACAGATGGTGAGAAATGTGTGACCATATAGTGGTGCACCACCTGTGTCTGAAAAGCAGACTCAAAATTTTGCAGAAAGTGAGGCGGACAAAAAGACCATTGTTGTCAGCGGTAGGTCGACTGTGCCAAGCAAGAGCTGTAGAACATTCCATGGTGTCACACAATACCCTGTCAGTTTCCTGTTGGAAGTACCAGCCCAGAATGAAAGACAGTGCCAGTGTGCTGGGTGGGGAATCTGGAGGGGCCAGAGGCAGACATTTCAGGTCCAGAAACTAAAAATCCAGACCAAGATTTTGGTTCAACCAACAAGTTGAGTACTCTGTGACTGTGACTCTTTATACTCAACTTGTTGGTTGAAACAAAATCCTGGTTTGTATTTTTTCTTTCTGGATCTGAAATATCCACCTCTAGGAGGGGCTCACAATGCTCTTAGAAACTACCACCCCCTTCTTTTTTGAGTGTTGATTGTTCCATTCTTTTTCTTTAATTTCTCAGGCTATATATATTAGTCCTGGTTTATGTATTGTCTTTTCATATTCCCAGATGTAAACTCAGAGAAACAGGATGGCCAATACCCTTCTGGCAGATGTTGGAGTAAGTGAGTTAGTCTCTGTAAACGGGCATTGACAAGGGGCAGATCTTTTTTCAAGCCCACTGAGAGATGACTGGATGCCTGTCAAACAGACCCAGTAGACATGTATTGCTCTTGGGGAAAAAAAGGAATAAAGTAGTAAGATACTTTTACAAGGTCTGTGGAGTGCCTTGCAAACACAGCAGCGTGCGGAGCATTGCCAGTGAAATCACTCACCTGCCCTCAGTGTGGGACGCTAAAGTGGGACGTTGTGTCTGAGAGGGCAGCGTGCCAGCGCAGACATAAGAAGCCTCGGCGCTTTGGGCGGATGAAAAGTGGTCGTTGGCTAGGAAGGTTGTATATTAGTGCTCCAGTGGGGAGAGGAAGCAGGCAGGATTATCCATCCTGCAGGTAAGGAGGCGTAGGTGCTGGATGAGTAGTGCACAAGCTGAACCTGCCCTCCGTGGTGCGGTTTGGCACACGGAGTGGCACAGCCCAAACAGCCGTGGATTCCAATTAAGTGTGCTTTACCGCCGCTGCCCGTGTCTCAACCTACTTAATCAACCGCGTTTATTTTATTTTTATTTGCATGAGATTGTCGAAAATGTAAACCTTTTACATGAGAGTCTGAAAATCTTTGGACAGATCTTTTCCAAAAAGAAACGATTCCTTTTAAGGATTTGTGCATTTGTCTTTAAGGAAATGAATGAAAGGGATCTTAACTAAACTTCCTGAGAAGGGTTGAGGTTTGTTTATGTACTGTTCATTCGTTTTTCTGTTCCTTTTCAGGTTACCTGTGGTATAAACAGGATAATGAACCTCTTAGTAGTTTCATGGAAACAAACAAAAAAAACATTTTTCTGTTTTTTATGCTTTTTGGTGTACAGTATGAGTTTAAATACTTTGTGGATATTTTGTAAAAAGAAATGAGCAATTACTCCTTTTAAGGAAAGGTATGTCATTTGTGATCAGAACAGAAAGGACTCTGATGGTGTTGCCTTAAATATAAGACATGAGTCTGTAATATCTTTATGGAAATGTGTTATGATATTGGTCACAATATGGCATGTGCAAAAATGTCTTTTTTGGCTTTAAAGAATATTGAGTGGGATGATTTAAGAGGCTGGGTGGGTAGGTGAGAGAAATTCTGAGCCCGATTTCTCTGTCTGACCCGTACTCTACTGCTGAGTGATGAGCAAATTGAATTTACAGTTGTCAGCACGACACAGTCCATCTGCGTTTTAGGTTTTATTGGATCTATGGTCATGGTTCATTCATTTCACCACTTGCCAGACTGCTGTAATTTTAACATGGCTGCGGGTGAAAATGACAAAGTTGTAGGTGGAAAGCGGGAAAAAATCTCATTCGGTTTGCTGTAGTTGTTCATTCTGTTATTTTTGTGCAAGGCTCGTAGACGGACGGTGTCCATGCAGTCTCACCCATGGCGTCCTCACGTCTCATTTTATTGACCCTAATGTTTTCTCCTGTGTCATTTTACATCGCAGTTCATTTTCAGCTTTGTTTCTGTGTTCTATGCACTCTGGAGGTGTAGAAGAGGGTTTGTTGGCCTATGCTATAAATTTTCTGTGACTTGGTGGGGTTCTTGCTGTCCGGCTGTCCTCACATAGAATTCATTTTTGGTGTTTGCCTTCCACTGCTTATATTAACGTAATAAAGAAACGTTCCACAAAAAATAGTACAGGTATTTGTAATTGAAAAATAAGCAATTAGATATATAGAATGTGACGTAGAATTTTGTGTCCGTAAACAGTCTTTCTCATTTATCATTTTCTATATTTGGTGTACATATTTTAAAATTAATGTGTGAAATAGCCATTTTGCAGTGTCTATTTAAAGGACTTTAAGTTGAGGTGCTTTAAATCAAAACGAGGTTTGGGCATGTGACCTCAGGAAGAAAAAGAGAATTTATTTAACGCTATGGTTCATTGTTACATTGTCAGCACTCACATCGCTGCTGGAAAAGCAATAAAACATCAGAAATGTGCACCTGTTCTTTATTAGGAAAGTAAACTTTCTAGCTCCCAGTCTGGACAGGAGCAGGGGGAGTCATCCATCTTAAAAATAAATCTCCAGACTGAGAAGAAGGGGGAAAAACCCTCTTAGCTGTGGAGAAAGGCCAGGCTCTAAGTAAGTGTTACAATAACAAGTCAATTATAGATGCACGGAAGATAGGAGTTTCTATGAAATTTAGTTTACGTACTTAGACTTGCGATGGATTACAACTTACATTAGCGGATGTGGGTGCGTGCCCCTTGAACACAAATGCATTTTTTGAGGTAAACAAGCACACAATCCGTTCCCCTGCTGGAATGCATTTTTAAATTTCACCTCTGAATATGTTAGTTTCCCAAGGCCCTTCACCTGACCCTTGATACGGTTGTTGTCCTTGACTGCCTCGAGCATAGATGACCTGCAGGAATGTCACATTCTGAATTCTATGTTCAAACAGAGTGGTCGCATGCACCAAAGCCTTATCATACTATCAGCAATAACTAATGCCGCTCATACTGCCACTGAAAAGAAGAAACATTGCTCATAATATAAGAATTAGTGGTATTATTGTTCGGATGTAGTTAATTCCAAACATTATGAATATAGTGTTTTTTATAAACTCAAACAATCCTGCATATTATAAATACAAGTGGAATGAGAATTAAAATTTTCTGCAAACTAAAATTTTAAAATACCATAATTGTAAAAAATTGCAAACACTGTAAAATGTATGGAATGTAGTTGGAGATGCAGAACAGCATAATAAAATGGATAATCAGGAAAAATATTAGTAAAAAAGGTGTTTATTATATTTATATATACATATTGTTTATAAATGTCATTGTGTCCCTGAATCCTGCTCTTTCCATTTATTTGGTCGTTGGTATTGGTAAATATGTTCAGCGTACAGGCTTTAGGAATTTTCCCAAGGAACTATAATATGATTAGAGAAGAAAGGGCCCCTTAAACAATATTGCAGCTAAAATCTCAATGAAGGACTGGCATGAGATCAGCACCCTCCCGTGTATGCAAACCTACTTTACCAGAGTAAATTATTTATACCAGGAGCAGATCTGTGGCACAGATCTCCAGGCTCTAATTAAGAGGATTGTGATGCAACAATGAAGTCATAATAATGTAATTTAGCTGAAATAACACAGCCAGCCGTTTATATTAAGAGGTGTGATCACATCCTTTCTGCCGAGTTCGGCGGGTGGGTCCTGCGGCAACCCTGCTTGGTGCCAACCTGTTGTCACCTAAGTGGCAGTGAAGGCTGGCGCAGAGGAAGGACGGGGGCTCTGTGCCACCTGGGCTCACTGTGGGTGGGTGGTAGTGGGGGGGGGGATCTGACTGCTCACCTCAGGTGCATTAGGCAGCCTAATAGAATCACAGGAGTGGCATAGCAACATGTACGGGAAGCCAAACAAACAGCCCCTGCACAGACCCAAACTCAGCACCCTCCCATTAAGTACATATTCATTCAGAGCCAGCTGGCCAGCTCAGTTGTACTTAAAAGCCATTTTTTGTGTTATGTGGAGGTTTTTTTCAGTCCTTCATGTGTTCTGTCAATATGGAAGCAGAAGTCACAACATTTCTCTAAATACCTTTGTGCTACGAGGGGCAGTTAAGCATGTTTTCAGTAATAAATTATATATCGATAAATGCCACTGTGTAGATTTGTTACTGTACTATTATTGTTAAATATTGACAATGTATTGCTATTTAAAATGTGGAATATTTATATTTCACTAACAACATTAATCATTTAGTGTCAGAGTGCCACTCAGTAATGTCATGTTAAGCAGTCATCTGTTACATGGCAAAAATGGCTGGCTAGCTAGCTAAACCACATAGTACGCACCCTGCCATCAGACATAGGATGCTGCACACTAAATTACTCAAACATGCAAAGAAGCGATGGCTGTCAGTTTAAACTGACTATAAAATGAGGTCAAGGATTCCTCATACTACATGTTACATACACAATACTTTTATTGCTCTGCACCCATAGCTTAACTCACGGTCCGTATCTTTAACAATATGTATGCAAAATGTTTTCTTTAAAATCATCTTGTTCTGTTTTCTGGTACAAAATGGTTGGTAATTTGGTAAATCGTCCTAACATTGTACAGAATAATGTAAGAACACTTAAGTATATATTTTGTATACACTATCAATCCAATAAATTCACTCTTGTTCAATTCCAAATATCACTGCTTAAATTTTTCACTTTGTTAAATATAATATGTCACTTTTGAGAATCAAGTCTTCCAAATCTTCTGTGAATGACACATTCACTAACTTCACTTTTCTTCGCATATTTCAATTACAAGTGCATGCATCGATAGTCATTGATATCAGGTTATTGAGGTCATTTGAATTTCACTGCACTCAAAGCACCGTTGAATGCTACTGTGCAGAAAGTGTGTGCATTTAGGCTCTGAAAGGTGGCAGTGATAACATGCCACAGCTAAAACAAAAGGCACCATACAATAAAGCAGTCACCCACGCTGCTTAGGAACACCTCTGCTTGCTTGGCGTGTTCTAAATTTCCACCACATTTACCTTTAAGCAGGGCTTTGGTGTCTCTGCTGTACTCCGCTGAATTCATTATGTCGTCCTCGCAGCCAGATTATCACACCGCCGCCCTGAACATCTGCACCCTGTCATATATCATTCCATTCATTTCTAGTTAATTTGATCCGAATATCTGCTTACACAAGGAGCCAGATGTTGCGATAGACTGTAGCACTGAAAGTTTTTGTTGTAAGAGTTTGTGTGGTGCAAGGGAATTTTATCCCGGATTGCCTTCCACGTCTGGGGCGGGACCAAGCTGTGTTTTATCTTAGTCATTGATATGTATAGTAGTTTCATAGTTTTTAATATTGGTTTTTACTGTCAGTGCACACAGAAATCATCTACAGCCATCAAAATCTGACAGGGTCCCTCTAGGCAACCCCGAAGATGTTTTCTTTCCCTGATTTTCAATAGGCCTGTTTACAAGATGAACTCGTCTTGCATAAATTTTAGAGGCAAAAAAAAAAAACCGGAAGGCTCAGTGTGCATCTAGGGATCAATGACTTAAGCACATAAAACAAATGAAATGTGAAATGACTGTCTGTCTTCATTAGGACTCCTTTGAATTTGTGTTTGGTTTAATACCGGGGTTGTGCTATGCTTATATTTTGAAATAGAAGACAAAGGTACTTTTAAGCATTTGATTCTGAAAATAAGATCAAAGCACGACTATCTCGCATATTTGCTACGCAGTCATCAATAAGTAAATAATCCCTTGTGTAAAGTTAACTACCGCGCAGTAATATTCAGGGTTGCGGACATTGATTTGTTCCATATCCTAATAATTTAATCTGTTTTTTTTCCTTTTTTCTTTGTCTCTCTGAGAAGCAGATGGAGAAGGCCAAAAACATATTCTATTCAGGTATTGTGGCTACACAAATCCCAAAATCTCGAGTATCCTGAGCATAATGTACTATGATCCAGTGCAGTATTATCTGATTGTATGTCTTCCATGGCTATTGTTCTCTGTAACTGATGTGCTCAGACCATTAGCATGCGAGTCCTTGCAAATTTATGCCTGTGGTTCTTGAGTATTGACATTCATGAATGGCCTCCAAGCTCGTGTGCTATTTGTTGCTCTCTAGGTAGGTTGTCAGCAAGTCCTTCCATGTGTCTTGGCAGGCCTCTATGCAATACTCAGGCTTAGTATTGAAGCTGGATCATTCACAAAATACATTAAGCCATTTACATTCTGAACCACATCTGCCGAGAAGGTCATGGAAATAATATTTCATTATGATTTTTATTACAATGCCTAATTTTTCTGTAATAGCTCCAGAAATGCTTTATATATTCTGACACCTATTCGTTAAAGCCAAATGATGTGACAAAGTCAGTGAAGAGAACAATATTTAGCCTTTTAAATAATTTAATTTCCGAAAACACAGATGGTTTGGGGAACTAATTAGGTGTTGACAGCATGTAACAGTCCACCTATGACATCGCATGTATGACTTTTAATGGTAGCTTAAGTTTCATAATTCAGTAAGATTTCTGTATCTTCATTTCCCACTCCCACTCTTCATTTCATGTCGCTTATCCCTTTTTTAGCCTGCTTTTAGTGTTGTTATCTAAAGTCTACTAAAGGCGATTGAGATCCAGGTGAAAATACAGTTCCTTGGGTAGAGGTGAGAAGCTGTGTGGATGCAGTGTTGGAAGTTCAGTGTGTGGTTATGGTCTGTCAGGTTGTGAGGAAAAGAGACAGCAGTGCTGGGCACTTACCTCCAGTTCCAGATCTGCATGAATAATCACTTCAGATTAATCTTTTTTGTGAATCAGCAGCAGGGAGAATAACTGCATATGACTGGCTTTGTACCACCAATGTAATTGATTGTCGGCTATGTGCCTACACAAACCTTAGAAAATGAAACCCAGGTGACCCCGATTGGACTGAGCATTCTGTTAGGGTTCACATAGAATCAGCTAGGTGCATTTGTAAAAGATGAGTTAGTTTGAGGTGTACTTCATGGGAAGATGTTGGCATCTTCAAATGCTGGGTTAAACAAATTTTTTTCCAACACACTCATCACATTTCACTCTTAAAGGGGCCTTGTCTTTTTCCCCCTCTAATAAAATAATACATTTGATTCAGCCCTATTGTCCAACATTGATGTCATTAGCAGCCCTTGCATGTAGTTCTTCAAATCATGGTTACAGTTCAAGTCCTTACTGAGGAGTAAGTAGCTTTCAATTGATTCTTTTTGTAACTCTAATATATAGTTCATGCAGTGAGTAAAAGAAATGAAATGTAAATGAATATGTCATAATAGCATAAAGGGTTTTTTTCTTCCCATGATTTGCCTGACACCTTCAGCATTGAAGTTTTGAATCTGACCTCTGCTCTGTGTGCATGAAGTTTGCCTGTTTAATTTAATCCTGTTTTATTTACTTGAATATCACTTTTAGCGTAAACTGATATGCATGATGAATTAATATATTGGTATCTGCTGATATTTGTTAAAAATCAGTCGGCATCAGTCTTATGTGTCAGTCTTGGTTGATTTTGCTGGTCGATATTTACACTTTAGTCAGTATTCAAATTTAGCAGCATCAGTTCTAAAGACTTAACTTACAGGCATTTCTCAAATTTTACATAAATCTGATTTACCCCCACCATCACCTTTCAAATAATAGTAATACTAGTATACAAATACTAGTAATACATACTAAATATTAATAATACATAGGAATGAATACATATTAAGCAAAAAAGATTGTTTAAATTCTGTATTTTCACTGTAAATGTACTTACAGCCCGGTCCTTCACTCGCTCCATTGGCTCCCAGTGCGCTTTAGAGTTGAGTTTAAGATCCTGTTGTTTGTGTTTAAGGCCATTAATG
>JAODUD010000019.1:3858575-3870123 GCA_026784285.1 Stomatorhinus walkeri | reverse complement strand
GACCAAATACCAACAAGCACCCAGAGCCACATACAGGAAACGCAGACCGAACATCAATAATCACCCAGAGCCACACAGGAAACGCAGACCGAACACCAACAATCACCCAGAGCCACACACAGGAAACGCAGAACAAACATCACAAATTACCCATAGAGCAGACATGAACATTAGTAATCACCAACACAAACACAAACATTTACAGAACACTAGCAATGATCCAGACATGCACATATGCACACACCAGCAGAAATCTGCAGTAGCACACACAGAAAACATACCAAAGAAACATGCACACATGTATGCACACGCAAGCAGAAATGGCCTGCTAATATAAACATGGGAATTACACACATGCACTCAGGCTGTCTTGCCACACCCATCCTCTTATAAATTTTTTTGTCGTCGCTGCCAATATGGCGCGAATCATCCGTCGCGATGCACAATGGCCCCACAGCGAGTCTTCGGAGACGCGGCTTGAATGGCAGCCGCTCCCTGGCCTGTGCTCTGAATGCTATCTCGGAGCCCCAGCGCACACACCCAGCGACGCCTCTCTGGGAAAGGGAACGGCGCGCTTGATAGAAAGTGCGTTAGTTTCCCACAGGTTCCCACCAGCACGCCGCTGGCTGCTTCCGGGAGCCTTATCAAAAGCCCGGCGCCTTTCAAGTGCCCGAGACAAAAGTGCCCTGTCGCCCTGTTGCGGCACTCCAAGTGGAATAATCTGCGCTCTTCCTCTTTTCCGCGTTAGGCGGAGCCCGGCAGCCTCCCGCCGCCACCTCGCGTCGGTGGGATTCCATGCGATTTTCTGACGCATTTTGAAGAAAGCTCATGTCCCTATTCTTCATTTTTAAGGGCAAATCCATCCTCTGAAGTAAAATGGGCCTTTGCAGTTTAAATAAACTACAAATGCAGAAATATTAAAATACAATTACTTAAATGTAAAGGCCTCGAGACTCGATCCCTGTAGAAGGATAGAGGCAGAGAGTAAATGATTGTGTAGAACCAGATCAGCATATCATGCATTATTTAAAAATAGAAATCAGGTGTTCAGTGGCCTATAAAATTAGTTGCATTTGTTTTTTGTTGTAATGAATAGTTTTACAGAATTTTTTCCATGCCAAAAAGTATCATCAGTGGGATGTTCTATTGGGAGTCAGGGTGGTGTGGTATTTGTGCACCTGCATGTTTGGGCTTATTCCCTCTTCTTCTGATAGCATGACTCCAGGATCTTTCTCTTTATGTCAAGTATTTGTTAAGTCATAAAATGTTGCAAGAAGACCAGATCTGGCCCCAGATCTGGCCCTAAAGAAAGTACTTTGAGGTTGCAGAATTTCTTGACCTCTTTTCTCAGCAGGCCTTGCAGTCGCAGGTGCTGTCCGCGTCCTCCCTTCTACTCATAATGGGAAAGCAGGATGGTCCACTTGCTCACACTGCTCAGAATGCCCTAACTTCACCGCCTCTCCTAAAATTCTACATGTCACAAAGTCTACTTCACCTTGAAGATGGCTTTGAGTTTACAGTATTTGATGAAGGCAATATGCTACATCAGGACCAAATGGCTCGGCTCTGTAACGCTTAGTAGAGTTCCGGTTGTTTGATTTCATTTAGTCAGGACCCAATATGTGCAGTTTTGCTGTGTGTTTTGTCACTGGTTCAGTTGCCAGGCTGGAGTGTCTGGTAGTCAGCTCCCTCTCTCTCCCTCCCTCCCTCTTTCCCTCCCTCCCTCCCTCCCTCTCTGTGCCTCTTTCACCCCTTCCTGCTGGAGGCTCTCGCTCGGATGGAACGAGCTCCTGGAGCAGTTGAAACAGGGCAGCCTTTCATACTGCACAATGAGGCCCAGGCTGCTAGACATTCATTACAGGCACTTCCTGCTTTCGCAGCGGCACTAACCGACTTGAGGAATAATCATCCACACGCTTTATTTGCATAGATTTGCAACCGTAATAAAGCAACATTGATTTGTCCAATAACCTCTACACCAAGTTCAAATGGCAAATGATTTTTTTTTTCCACACAGGAGGCAGTGGTGGCACTGAGGGTGATGTCCCATTTCCGGCAACCCCCCCTCTATCCCCAGCAGCTGTTTACTCTCGTGCTAATAGGCATTGCTCGCGAGCCCGCTACAGGGTTCCTCTTCCTCAGCTAACATCCCCACCCCACTCCCCACTTCTCTCACGGACACAGTGCATCGTGCACAGAATCCTCAACAGTTCATGCCACAGAGATTCAGCTTTGAACAGCAGCCACTATTGTTGTGTCTTAACCACATATGGGCTTTAGTTACATGTCACCGTTTTGTCATTGTGTTGTGTGTTTATATGTCCAACCGTGCCTTGGGTGGGCATGTTGGTAATGTTCTGGGGTCTTCAACTGAGGGTTGCATTCCATAAATTATTCTTTGGTCAGTGAAAATATCTCGGTTTCATTTTAAGTATATGTGCATTATGCATATATTTATGCAGAACTGGATTCTAGCATCTTTGTGGTATATTTGTAGTATCTGGTCTTACTACATAATTACATGCAGTTCTCAAATAAAACTCTACAGAGCAGATTAAAGTCCAGAACAACAGTTTAGACCAACTTATGTTTGCCCAATAAAATAGAGTTTGTAGTTTGAAAAGCCTGCTTTATAATAATGTGCATATGATGTGAATTTTGCAACGTTTTGTTTATTGGGTTTTTATACTTAAGAATACTTTTACAGTGATAACAGTATTATTGCTCTAAGATATCAGGACAAAAAAGGAGTGTAGGAGCTTTTGGTGGCAGATGGAGTCCCCCTTCAGCAACTGCATTTTCCTTCCATGCAAAGTATCACAATGTAGTGCCATCTACTGGAATTCTTAATGCACTACGGGTGAAGTATTCAGCCAGCGTCCTGGAAATTGTAATAGATCTTCTCAGTGTTCCCCATACGGGTATCGTTAATTAGGATTCCAATAGTAAGCTTTGGGCAAACAAAATATCTAATTTCCAATGATTTAGCTGACTTTGAAAATTACATCTGCAGTAATGCGGGTCTTTGCTATCAGAAGCACATTTTCATCTTGTGAACAAATATAGATGTTATTGGGCAAATGTACTGTACACATGTTGTGTGTTTCTGCATTATTTTGTTGTTTTCTAGTATCGACTGTTACTGGACAATTAAATTGTCTCAGACAATCACAAAGAAATATTCACTTTTATAACTTGTTTATGGCAGCAACTGTATCTAAGTTATTCTTTTGTTGAGTGTTTGCTGTGTTCCTGTGTTTTTGAGTCTTATCTGCTTTGCTTTATGCATAGTACCGTAAACACCAGGTATGAGAGTGGATTCACACCCCCAGCTTTGTGTGCGTGCGATTTGCATGTTCTTCTCATATTCCAGCTTCCTCCCACAATCCAAAAACCTGTCATGTGACTGTATGTGAGCGTGTGGCCTGTGATGGGCTGGAATCCAGTCTAGGGTGTGTCCTGCCTTCTGCCTTACGCTCTTCTGAGTAAGAAGTATGGATATGTGAATGGTATGGTAATTTTGTTCAAGTAGAATATTGGATGTTCCGGAAAATTACGTTTGAAGTAAAAATTTTCCCACCTGTCTTAACCGTTAATGAATTGTGTTTAAACGTGAAATTGAATTGCGTTACATACAAGAAAACCTGGAATTTATGGAGGGCATCAGTGTTCCTCCATCTCATCAGAAATGCGTTCTCTCTTTTCACACGGGGCAGGCGCCTCCCTGCCGCAAAATCTGACGTGTGATCCGAGGGTTTTCTTTCTGCTTAATATAGAAGTAGTATTTGTGTCACTTGTGTTGTCTGCCTGTTTGAGCGAAGAGGTGAAAACCTCGTACAAGACATAGCAAGGGAGAGCGATGTTCCCACTGCTGCTGGAGACACTAGAAGCGGAATTGATACGTAATGTGTTTGCACTCTGTTTCCATTTTGATGCTCAGGGCAATCACCGTAATGTACAAGTTGACAGCTCTGGGGGTGGGGCTCTGTACAATGTACTGTGGCAAGGTGTTTGTGCAGAGAATGTCAGCATTTCACACCTGTGCCTTTTCTAATTGGATTTCTAATGGCAGAGAAAATCGTGCATCAAGCTACAGGTGAACTAGGTTCCCAAGGCGTCTAGTGATCAGCCGTTTCACGTTGCTGAGAAGTAGGGAATGTTGAACATGAGAAACAGGCTACTCAGCTTGCATGAAGATCGTAAGAGAAATCCAGACGACTATGGGGGAAATTTTGTAAAACCTTTTTTACACTGATGAAGGTTGTGAAATAACATCTTGGTTTTAAGAGGGCTCAGTATTCTTTCTGTTGGCTATATTCCTAACGAATAAAGAATGACCAAAAGTTCACTATGGTATTCACTGTTTTCTATCAAAAGTTGTGTGCTTCAGATATATTTTGTACTCCTTGCTGCCTTCTGCCCTGTACAGTGTTTGCAGTCTACATCCCTTTAACCCCACCGTGCTCAGAGGACTTTAACCGAGCTCTTTGTCTCATCGCTATTCCACCTGTACTAAATTATTTACCTTCTATGATTCTACTTCTCTTATACCCCCTTGTGTTATTTTAAATTTTCTTTTTTTTTTGATGATTCTACACAGGTTTATATTTTGCCTGTAACTTGTCAGTTTGTTTGATCCCTCATTCAGATGTGTTTGATGCAAAACTCACTTAGAAGTCCACTCATGAACGAATGCATGTTTGGTCCTTTAATATTTGAAGAACAGCACCTGGGACATCAATACATTTGTTCTAATTGGGCGTCGTGTTCTGTGTGAGTAAAAGGAACATGCAACTTTTCTTGTTACGTTTCATTCGTCCCGCTTAGCATTATGGATTCCTCTAACCTCCAGGTCCAAACGTATGTAACGACGGAAGGGGTCGGAATGAACCTTGGTGGCATTTTCTTGCTGAAGTCTTGATGGCTGTTCTGCATTTTCACTGCCTGAAGGCTGGTTTCATAATCATATTAATGAGATCAGAAACATGAAAACGTGCCGGACGAAGGCGGATTAGGTGTGCAAAGGCAGGTCGTACGTGCACTGCACCTATATACTAATCTCGCAGCCTTGATCAGGGTACAGTAAATATACCCCAAGGCCTCTATTGATCAGCCTTGAATCTACCCTTACATGTTACTGTGAATGCTGGTGTTAGTTCAGTGAATTATTTTATCAAAAACACTACACATTTATTTTTTAATAAGTGCTCTCTTTGGGAGAGTTCTGTTCTCTTTGTGGCAAATGAAAAACAGCCACACTGAATGCTCAATATGGACCACACGCCGATTGCTGACATACCTCCACCAGCGTCTGCCCCATGGAATCATGGGATTGTGGTGTTGGGTGACGCACTGTTAGATTTTAAAAAAACACTGGCCTTCAGTTTGCAGATCATTCTCATGCTTACACAGATTTAGTCTGGCTACGCTGGTTTCCTCTTTCAGTCCAAATTGATGCATTAAAGTCAGTTGGTGTCTCTCAGTTTCCCATGGTGATTAGTCGTATGTGAGTATAGACCCAGCATTGGACTGGCATCTTCAGCATGGTGTCTTCTGCCCCATGCCTCACACTTCCTGTGATAAGTTCCAGGCTCACCATGATGCTGTACTGAATGCAGGTATGAAAGATGGACAGTCTGTAGATTCCCCTGCAAACCTAAGTGGTTAGAAAATAGAAAGTTACATGTTAAATAATTTGCTCACCTGTATTAACTATTAATTAATTAAATGTATATGCAATTATATGAATTAATTGTATATACATTATGACTTAGCAGCGCAGAAACTGACACGAGATCTGAAGGTTTTCAGGTGAAAACCTCATACAAGACAGTAAAGGAGAACGATATTCCCACTGTTGCTGGAGACATTAGATGCGGAATTGATACGTAATGTGTTTGCACTCTGTTTCCATTTTGATGCTCAGGGCAATCACCGTAATGTAGAAGTTGACAGCTCTGGGGGTGGGGCTCTGTACAATGTTCTGAGGCAAGGTGTTTGTGCAGAGAATGTCAGCATTTCACATCTGTGCCTTTTCTAATTGGGTTTGTTTTTGATGGCCGAGAATGAAAGTTGAAAGGAAGATCGTACATTTTTAAACCCTGGTTTTAGCAAACTGTAAGAAAATAGCTCTTCAGATCGCTCAGGCCAAATGCAGATCATTTCCAGGGATACTGCCCTGATTAAAATTGTTTAAAATTAGACTGAAGTGCTGACAAAAGGTCAAGGAAAAATCATATGGATTCTTTTCAGCTCTGGAACAAATGCATTTTAATGACATAATTCTTTTCCCGTGCATATTTTCACAGCATACAAAAATTCAGTCTCTTGTTTCTACCCAATTTTGTACAACTCCTTTAAAAGGATTGTAATGGTGAAACTAACCATTGAAAAAATGTGAAGTTTGGTAAAAGCAAAAATAATTAAAAGCATGCTCATTGTCGATTGTTGCTAAAGAAAAATCAGCAGCAGGACCCCAGTTATAGTGATTTTCTATATGTTGACTAATGTGCTCGCTGCATGAAGTCTCTGAAGACATCAAAGTATTGAGCTTTTCACAAGGGGCCTATAGGCCTCTTAAGGTTTTGTGTGTCTTTCACAGATGTCCCTGTGTTAGTCCTCTATAAGCTAGTGCCTGCGTTTCTTTTTTTTATTGATAGCTTGTTTGTAACGAATATGTATATCAGCACGGCTTGCATTTCCCTTAAATCCTATTACATCGAGTGTAAGTCACAGCATTGAGATTAACAAGTTGAAGCTGCTGCTGCTGCTGCTGTTCCTCCAGCTTTGGCTGCATTTCAGCGCGGCCCGCATTCGTCTTCGGCGTGTGGCGCCTTGCAGCGCGTATGGCCGAGGGGACATGAGGGGAAATTGGAGCTAATTGGCGAGTCAGGGAAGGGAGGCCAGCGGGTAGATGGGGTGCCGAGGCTGGATGAGGCGGAGCTGTGTGTTTGTGTTTGTGTTTGTGATCACGCGTCTTTGTACCGTCTTAGCAGTACAGTAACGGGGAACTTTATACGGATCACCCTGTAGTTTAATGAGCTCCCTCTCTCTTCTCCCTGCTGTAAGATGTGCCAGCTTTAAGCGCTCACACATGATTTAAGAAGCTGTTTAGTTATTTTTTTATTTTAACATCCTTTAAAGTAAATGTATATACATATGTGGTGTTGCGGTAAGCTTTGGAATTTATCATTTTGAAGTATTTCAAATATACACTTTAAAAATGTTTTCACAATTGATACTTTTTCACAGTGTATCCTGGATATTCCCTGCTTTACTGTGATAAGGCATCCAGAAGGTGAGGATTTAGATCTTCTCCACCACCATCCACCCCTATCCAATTGCAGTTGTTCTCGTTTATCTTCACTTTACCAAACCGCCTCCGGCGAGATCCGCGCATTGTGAGTGCTGCCCCGAACGCACAGACAGTACTAGTGATCTAATCTGTTTTAATTGCAGCGAGCTAAAACAGACCCGGTTTTTTTCTCTGCTGTGAGCACATTCCAGTACATCTGGGAAGCTTCTACAAGTAAACAAAAGTGAAAGTTAGCTGATAAGAAAGGCAGAGTCCCTGCTCCTTTGTAGTGCCCTAAATTTCCTTTTCACCTCTGACCTGGTGCCTGACGCATCCACTGTGTGTGTACATATATATGTGTGTGTATAATATAATGTATGTGCTTTGTATAATATTTATATTATTATATATGTGTGTTTGTGTTTGTGATTAATATGCATATATTAGCTGTGTGAATGTGTCAGCTGTGGTGCAACTGATTTTTGATTTTTGTCACAAAATATTTTGCTGACTTCAGTATCATGTGATCATGACAGTCTAGGTAAAACGTAGCACTTATGCTTTGATCAAACAGAAATATGTCAACTGTCAGGGGTGGGGAGTATGAGCTTCAAAATGTGAACCTTTAAAACGAAACGTTTGCCAGTGAGTTTAAGTAAGGATCATGCCTGTATTGAGTGTGGGCAGAACAAAAGGGCGGAATTCCTCCAGGATTCAGGATCTCGCGGCGCTGCCAGTTTCAGTCAGAAATCTTTTGTGCCGTAGCTGCTCCTCTGTTCATAATGTCATGTCAGTGATCAAAGACATACTAAAAGGAGGTTTGTATATATGGATTTTTTATGAGTCTTCATTTTGCATTTAGAAGGACAAAGCTATTGTTCTTCAGTATCTACCTCTGGGGTCTAGGAGTAGGGAACACACATTCACTGACTGGGGCATGATCACACATTTCTTTCAATATCATATATGTTTTGAAAAGAAAACTGATTACAGATTTAGTCAGCGTTTTTTTTTCACGTTTGTACGATAAGATTTCAGCGAGTTATGAACTGAAATACAAGAGAAGGATATGCAGCATGCTGTCGACCCCAGAGGGTTAACAATTGAATCCATGTTCTGATCCTTAACGTATATTGACAGTATATTTAAACAAGGAGCACTGGAGCAGAGCTTAAGCATAGAATATGTTTTTGTACAGATTTTTAGAGGTTTTTATTTATTTTGCTTTTAAATGCTGGATTTTCCCCTCTTCAGGCCGGTAGAGTATATTGCTCAGACATTGTGTCAACATTTCTGTCCTAAAAATCTTGAATGACAAAAGTCATTCTGGATAAATTGACTGCTTTTCTGAGCATCGCGATGGACATACGATCATGTTTAGAGTTTCAAATGGTGTAACATATACAGACACCTGGGTGAGGATGCGTCACGACTTTTGTCAGGGTTACAGAATTTCTGCAACAAACCTGTGTTAGACACACCTGTGTTGTGACCTCATGGACCATTGTTATGCATGACTGTAAAGTAGAAAAAAGATTTTTTTGTGCATTGTGTGGATGTGTTCATGCCTTCAGCGTGTAACTGTGCCTCATTCAGCAGATGGTTTCTCTTGAGGCTCAGACCTCGCATCAACCGGTTTGTATAACTAAGAAGCTTTGAGACTTAATTAACCTGAATGAGTCTCAATGCAGCATCTTGACACACTGGCAGAAGAGGTGGTCCCAGGGCAGCAGTGTGCCTCAAGGAATCCCCCCAGCTCGGGTGGACGACTGCTCTGTAAAGGCAGAAGCAAGAGAAAAGAGGTGCATGCCATTTGTCAGGTGGTTGGCACAGCCGGAAGAACACAGCTCACTCATAAAGCATTTGGATTCTCGTCCAGTTTCCGGTGAAATCTGAAATTATGGTGTATGTGGTATATATTAGGGTACTCTGTTCGGAGAAATAATTACCATTTTTGGTTGCATTGTTTGTGTAAAAAATAATTTTCATTTTCAATTCTTAGTTGCTGTTCAGATCTCTGGACTTAAAAACAGTTTAACCATAGCAAAATGTGAGCACTTCCAAGTCCAAAATTGAACATTCTTACTAGACGCATGCCAGTTTACTGTGGGAGTAGATTTCAGCTGAAGATACTTTGGACCAGGTGGGCTGGGTTGGGAGGAGGCAAATGAATCCATCCATCCATGTTCTGTTAAGTTCTAGTGATCCAGAACCTTTTTCATGTAGTTCAGGGCACATGTCTTCCAACTTACGGGGAAATTTGAGGGTTGGTGGTAGGATTGGCACTCCAGCCACCAGAAAGAACTCATACTGTTCCACTTGGGCTAGTGTGGTGCTGAGGTATCACCCACTGCATAGCTGCATCCAGGTTCTCATCTCTGAGGTGGTTTGTTGTGTGATGGGTGTGGCAACGCACTGTAATCAGAGCATGCCCCTTACCTACCTCAGGGCATAGGGCATCGTAATACCACCATAACTCATTTCAGGGCACTCATAACGCACAGGCGCACTCAGAAGGTCACTTGGGAATATACAGCAACTTGTTCTCCAGAGCAAAATGTCCGTAGGCTGTGGAAGGAAAATGCACTCCCAGGAAGGGAGCATCGTGAACACACAGACACCACACATGTGGAGCCCCAGAAGGTGGGATGCATGAGAATACACACTGGTCACAGTATAAAGAAAAGCACTGCACTATAAACCAGCACAGATACGGTGAGTCTCATGGATCCAGTATATTTCTGGACTGTGCTGATTCCTTTGAGCTTTTGCGCTATTTAGTGATGATGTCTGTGTCCCAAGGCTGTTTGATTTAGGACACGGGTGACCTCTAAAATAAATTACTACAGTGTTACTGGCTACACAGATCTCAGGCTATTCTCCCAGGGCAGGCCAGATAAAATATGGGGCCCCGGGTAATGGATGGAGGAATGGTCCTGCTTTTTGGCCCCGCTTGGCCTTAACTGAGTGCTTTTCGGCCAGAGAGAGCCTCTTGAAAAAGACAATGGCCAGACGGAGCAGACGGACTCTGTCGGAGGAGGAGCACCCCATTCTGCCTGAGAACTCAGCCTGCTGGGGGCTTCCATGCATCTCTGTTCTCTGTCAGCCTCTGGGTTTTCTCCATTGTCTACAAATAAACAGGGGAACTATGGGAAGCCTCCATTCCCCCAGACACCAGGACCAGCTTGCGTTCCCATGCTCTTCCGTCACTGTTGGGTTCATCATGCTAAGTATCCTTGGACAGATACCAACCACACTCAAAGAGCAAAATACACATTTATTACAATAAATTATCTCCCTGTAATGTGGATGTGCTCCCTAAAAAAGTTTTGTCCTCAAGGTCGGTTTTAACCTTGCTTGACCTTTGCTGGAGAATTGCAGGTTGCCTCCGATGACGCAGGCTTCCCTCAGCTGAGTTATTCCTCTCACCACAGATTTATTTTCATTTTGATGTGGAACGGGTGTGGGAAAGAGTACGAGGTGGGGGGGGGCGAGGTAAAAAGCTTGGGATGGATAAATACGGGGCAAGCTTCTGGCTGTCACCATGGGCCTGACAGATGATTAGTCGTGATGCTAGGGCACTTTGGACGTTTCTTCCAGTCCGCAGGGCTCTGTGAAACCTGCAGTCCAAAATGGCCTTTTTGCTCCAAACCAAACAGTTCTAGGAACAGAGGGACGCGCCGCTTCATTGGGTCACGACTCTCAGATGCATTGATGTGCACTAAGACCTGGGAGGCTTAAAAGCTTTGTGTGGGATCTTGGCCTGGGGGCTTTGTGTTAGTGGTTAACACTCCAAAAACCTTCTACGGCTCTGGGAAATGCATTTCAAATATTTTTGTGTGTGCATGTGTGAGTAGATGTGTGTGTGACAGTGAAAGAGTGAAGCACTTTGTCTGTATTCTGTCAATCTCACGCAACAGTAGACATGCGTGGAGTCCCAAGCAAGCACCACACCCCTCCCCCCCCATCGGGGGCTTCACCACCTTTACAGATCTAAACCCCACCACTCAGACTTGTGCTGATGTAATCAGGATTGGCATCCAGCTACCACAGCCGTGTGCAGTGATGGTGCCATTGGTGGCCCTGTTTCCTGTCCCCAGTCTTTCCTCCAGGGGCTCCATCCAGGGACGGATTATGGGTTGTGTGGGCCCCTGGGCAAAACGTTCGCGAGGCCCCCCCACCACCACCAGCACCACCACCACAACCACCACAATTCAAGGGCCCTTGGCAGCCAAACGCCCTCCCTCCATGTTT
>JAODUD010000019.1:3822833-3834850 GCA_026784285.1 Stomatorhinus walkeri | reverse complement strand
CCCCCCCCCCCCCCCCCGGACCTGTGAGTGAGGAAGGTGCGGCCAGGTTCTGCACCTCAACACGCGATGCTGAAAGCGCTCCTTGTTTTCAGGGGGGGGGCAGTAAGCGGTGTGTGCCTGTGGTAATTGGAGCACAGTTCTGTGGTGGCCTTTTAATGGTGATTAACTCTGAGGGGGGGCAGCTGAGCCCCCCCTTTCAAAGAGAGGCCTTGCCTTTACTCAGCCTACTTTGTGCTTGCATGAGGAGTGTGTTGGCATTGCCGTTTCCTTTGAATAATACTTGGCCCACACCTTGTTTATTTTAAAAGCTGTTTTCATTCGACAACCTGCAACCACAGCGCCGCTGTTGGGCTGTCTGTGACCGCATATGCTGTTGTTGCCGTTAGCGCTTCCCGATAACCGGACCCGTCACTAAACGCTTGGCGCATGAGATGTTTTGATCAGAATTTGTCAAGTTCGAAATGAAATTCTGCACGTTATCTTCATCAGCTCGTTAGTGTACTAATGAGTCTCTTTATTCAAGTTCCTGATTGTGCTTGATTCCTCTCTGGGGGCCTTATTTTCACAGCAATTCAGTTGACAGGCGTGGAAAAAAATAAGTTGGTCGTTTCTGTCTCTGTGAGAAAATATGAATGAAATCAATATAGAAAAATGCACACCAAAAAAGAAATGTCAGTCAATTAACTCTGTTTATTTAACATATTGCTCCTAAAAGACAACTCTAAAAGACAACTTAAATTTAATTTTGTGAAATAACATAGTGTATAGAAATATTAAAAATTGAATCAGATAAGCAGGAGAAAGAAAAGTAAAGAGCAAAATTAACAGATAAATTGAATAAAATCTAAAACAAACAATATTAGGCTGAGAAATGTAGCTGCATTTATGGAAGAAAATGACAGGATGGAGAATCATAGCCATGAAAGTGATTAATCACCTTTTTTCGCTTTACTGTTGAAAATTTATGGCAGCAGATGACCAAATGAGAGCATTGAATGGAAAAGGCAGATATGAATAAAAATGTCCTGTTATAAATGAATGGAGGGACACTTATGAAGTAATATTGGGAGGCTCTGGCACATTCGAGCATGCCTGTGCACATATACACAAATGGATTAATATGCTCTGTTTTGCTACATGTTGATAATGGGAACTGCTTGGAAAGTCAGTTGCCAGCAGCATGCATAAACAGTCAATTTCAGGCCACTTTTATTATTGAAATAAATAGGTGGGTTTGTCTTTTATTGGTCAAGGGAGTCTCGCATCTTCTTTTTCTATAAGATGCAAGAATATCACAGGTCATATTGGGATTTCCCTGCACCTTCAGGAATTCCCATGCTGCCCCGTCCTTATCTGACTGACATGGTTACTCACCAAGGTTTGGTAGTAGAAACCTCCAGTTCTCCAGTTCATCGGGAGGCCATGCCAGGATTTGATCATGGGATACACCCTCATCTCTCAGCCATTTTTTATTAGTTCAACAGGCAATTTCTCATTAATGATTCATTGATACCTTCTTTATTCATTTATAATGATTTACTGGGCTTCATCTTAATTGCCTCCACTGATTTTTGATTTGGGTGCCAGCCAGTCGTCCAATGATTGTGTTATGTTTTTTTTGTTTTGTTATTTTTTAAACCAGCAGTAGCGGTTGTGATGTGACGCGCCATATGACCGTTGGCAGTGAACACAGGCTCATTGAATGATGTCTCCAAGCCTAGGACACTAATCTAAATGACAGCTGCTGAGTTGCAATGACACAGACAGAGAAGACTTTCCAGGTGTGACAATAGTGCTAATTTACACCAGGGCCGGAAATGACCTGGACCAGAGCCGAACCCAAGTTTCCTTGAGAGCTTGTGGTCCAGATGGGTAGGCACCTCTCTGTTGGCTGTTGAAGCTCTGTCTTGATGCGGTCGCTATGAGCAGCTCTCCAGTGTTTTCCACCTAGAAGGACCTGTAGCACATCAGCACATTTTGTCCTGAGTACTGAGGATGTCTACATCTGTAAATGTACAGTAAGAAAAGCCTTAGGCAACATCAAAGTTACAAAGTTTTAATCCCATTGGAGGTTAAAATACATTTCAACTCTTAAGATTAAGGGATGCCACTATGCATACAGTAGCTTGTGCTTTAATAGTAACAGAATACTGTGCCTAACTAGCTGCGTGGCTGTTTTTACAGTGAACAAGAAATTATTTATTCAATTAACTGTCTGGCTGTCTTCCCCTAATATAAATTCATGGCAGAGTCCTATTTACAATGACAGCTATGATCTATAAATATTTCTGTCATCTCTTGAGCTCTTAGCTAATCAATCAGCTGGCTTTCAGAAGGTTATGGTTATTTTCCAGGACCACAACTTATCTATGAGAAATGAAAGACACTGATTGGATAAATAGAGCCTCATTCTGTCCAAACAATCAGATGGTGGCAGATTGCTTCTCGGTTTAATTGAAAAATGTGACAGTTACACTGTGCATAGCCCCCATCTAGGGGCAGCTGTAAATGACAACGCTACGACAGATCAGCTGATCACGTTTCACAGGTAACCAATCAACTTCGTTACCATAGAAACTTGCTATCTTTAGCCTGCTCCAACTACTAAAACATACATGTGATCTACAACTCTTTGAGAAGTTTGTGAAGAAGCATGTGATTTGGGTTTGACTCACATAAAGGAAAAATGAGCAGCGTAATCCAAGACAGTGCTGTGATCCTCAGTTTCATAACTAGAGTAGAAAATATTGCAATATTTAAACACCATTAAGGGACTTTTACTAATCTGTTTCTCCCTGCACAGGTATAAGAATTTGCCACCTTGAACTGTAAACGTCATGTGTAATTTAAATTAAATCTTAATGTCATATTATTTTTAAACAATATACATTTTATGCATTTTAAGCTGATGAATAACTAGCAAAATATCTTTTTTAAACTACCGTATTATTTTAAATAGCATGTGAATGATTACTGATTGGTAAATTCTTTCAAATATCTATATGCTCGTTAATTCCTTTTAAAAATACTAATGGTCTGACAGCAAAAACGGTGATTTGAAAATGCAAAGGGTTTCTTCTCTTATTTGCCATGGGGTAGCAGAAAATCATAAAATGCAAAATGTAAGCGTGAGTGCACACCACTGCATAGCTTGTAAGGCTGTCCTGCTTCACCTCCAGGATAATGACAAGGTCAGCTGAAGCTTCTGCTCAGCCAAAGTGGCATGGGATGGGGTGATCGGGGAGACCTCACCAGCCGACCGTGTGTGCCGGACTGCAGCACACTACTGGGCCAGGCTCATCTGATGGTGAAATTGTCCCTGTTGCAAATGGCTTATCCCTAAAATCAGTGCTGTCCCTGCCTTCCTGCAGTGTGTCGCAGCCTTGGAGGGATGAGTATTATGTCATACGTATCAGGCCGGGAAAGCACTCGCACACGAGAGCCCTCCGGGGACCCCACATATGCTTAAATTAATCCCACCTAATGAGGCCGGCGTTATACGTGATGAACCCACCCACGGAGGTCCCGGGTTGTCTGCGTCGGTGTTTTGAAGCCCTCCAAGCCCCTTCACACAGGCATCTCCTGGTTGATCCGACGAGTCGCCTCGATGGCGTGAGACCTCACCTTGCTGGGTCCCCTCTGGACACACGCTGAGCGTGTGCGAGCTGCGCTCAGGTGAGGACACGAATATTAACGCTATAAAAACAAGTCGGCGGCGAGCTTCTCAAGCGATCCGTCACCCCAGTTCATCAGCGGGGCACGTCCTGGGATGTACGAACCCCCCAATTACCGCTCAAGGCAGTAGCCTGAGGCACTCGAGCCATTCAGTGAGCTCCATCTGTACAGAGCCCGTGCTCTTCAGTGAGATGCAAACCTCACTGTCTTTTAACATGGAAGAAAGAAGCATAGCTTGCCTTTTCTCCCCTGAAGGCAAACACGCTCCGCCACGCTCTCGGCAGTCAACTGCGTCGCTTACGTGTGATCTAGTGTGTCATACTGAGATTTATTCAGCATCGACTCCAGCAAACAAAGCGCGGCCCCTTCGCATGCTAGGTTAAGCGGAGTGCCTGTCGCTTCCTCGATCTGTCAGACCTGCCGGCAGTCAATACATAAATAAGGGGAATGCAATCCTGACAGACACTGCGGCCATGCTGCTGCCGGATTGGGCGTTTTCTGCGCCCTCTCAGAGTCGCCCGCTCTGCTCACTGCGGCGCCCGTGATGAAAATCGATTTTGCAGGCGCAGAAAGCACTGCTGCTGCCTTCTAGTTGCAAAGTTGCTGGTTCGTCACTCCTTTAATTGCAGGCAGATATGAACCCCGCGTAATGTGCGTCCTCATCATACGCATGGTTCTGTGTGGAACCTGCCAAACTAATCCTTCGACACACAGAATTATTTGATGCGATCAAGTTTTAATGCTGAAAACATTGCAGTGATTTTTCTTATAATTTACTATAATTTATCCCACAACAAGGATAAGCAGTTGGAAAATGGATCGAAGGATAATTTCTATTAGCTGCAGCTGTTAATGTAAATGTTAGTATTTCACACAATTTTATGTGCAGTATTAAGTTCATGTCTGAGACAACTAATGAACTGCTGTCAGATCGAGAATTACAGTGAACAAAAGCACACAACGCGAAATACTGTACAAGGAAAAAAGTGTGTGTGTGTGTGTGTGTGCGTGCGTGAGTGCGTGTGCGTGAATGAAGTCATGCACTAATATTGCTGCAGTGGAATTTCTGGTCCTGGAAGACGAGGGAAGCAGCTGTCCCCCTCCATGGAAACAGGACATACTGTGCCCCCTGCAGGCCACCAAGAGGAAGCTCGGCCTTGTCTTACCTGCTTTGCTCTGACTGTGGCCTGGTACACACTGAGTGACAGCATATGACCAGAGGGCATGGCTTCTAATAAGAGGTGACCTGCAGACACCACATGGAAACACAAGTGAGGGTTGTTCACTTTTGTCTTCAGACTCCCGTCCCTTCATGACTGGACGCAGGTAAAGCTTTGGTAAATTATGGCCTGAGGGCATACTTTTTTGCCTAGCGCTTGATACCATTCGAAGCAGTCTGACTGGATGTGTGAAATCCACAGTATCCTGGGAGGGTTTGTTTTTCCCATTAACCCTTTTATACAGCCTGCATGGCGAGAGCCCTCAGCATTCTCATTTTATACACTTGCACATCCGAATATGACCTATTATTCACATTCATGCATTTATTTATGTAGCAGATGCTTTTGTGCACACCAATGTATGTAAGTGTGGGAAGCTTGTGGTCACGGGGTCAGCCAGCATCCAGCGGCCCTAGAGCCAGTTGGGGTTAAGGGCCTTTGCTCAGCAGCCCAGCAGTGATATGATTACTCTGCTGGCCACAGGATTCGAGCCTGAGACCTTCCGTATGTGGGCACTGATCCCTTACGTCCCCTTACTGCTTCAGTTCTGTCCTGGAGGGGTTTGCAACTTTGCTTCTCCTTCATTCTGAATTTAGCCTGACTGTGGCAACGTTTTCCAAGCAGACGCCCGTCAATCACACCTCACTTTCTCACGCCACTGCATTGCCGCCCCCCCCAGGCGTGGCTTCAGGGCCTTCTGACTTCTGCCTGTGTTTGGTCCTTATGAGACCAGTGCTGTAATGCCTCTTGACTTGTGAGATGTGCCTTCCTACAGATGCTTCTGTTCTTTTCCTGTTAGGTAATACCCTGTGTCTGCGTGAACAGTTGGCGAACAGCGACTTCTTATCCTTATAGTTTTCACATTTTTTTTTTTTTTTCCATCTTGCCTTATCCTCAACATTGTTAGCGGAGATTCGTTTTTTTATATTTATATATTATAGGTATGCAGGTAATATCTTGAGCATTAAGCACAATGATAAGGATGATTACAGACTTACTGTTAGTTTGTGGTAAAATCACTCTAAGATGTATTTCAGTATATGTGTTTTACATTTTAATTTATTGCTCTGCTATTCCTAGGTAAACATCAAAAAATCTTTATCTTCATGTGATCATGTTTATACTTTTTCTATACACTTGTATGCTTTTTATAATTTTACACATATTACACTCATTTTTTCTGAGTTTCTCATATGTTCTTCACAGTTTGCACAGGGCTGTAATAATGAGTTGGTTAAAGTAAAATGATACAGACAGCAGCCGTGACACTGTAGAATGCCCTGGCTCTCATCTCCCGTGAGGCGAAGCTCCAGTGACGTCTTCATGAGGCGGCTATTAGCGCCCTCCCCCCAAGCAAATGCGTCTTTACACTCAGATTGAAGCTGAAGGGATTCTCAGCTCTCTTTCAGTACAACCCCACTGTATGCTTAATAATTCATGTAACTGGTCAAGATGGGTTTTTTTCCACAAGCCTCAGCCACTGATTTGTAGAGATAGCCCTGGAGGGTGAGGACAGTGGCTCAGGGGGCTCAGGCGGCTCAGGGGGCGCGGGCTGTCTGCTCTTACTGGGCATCATGAGAGGAGCACCAGGCAGTGAGTTTTTCACACCCAGCTATTTAATCTTATTATCTTTTTGCCTATTAGCTTCTTTTCCTTTTTTTGAGTTTACAATTATCCTCTTTCTTGCGCCACACTTTTTATCTTTGCTATTACTGTTGATTTATCACATGGTGGTACAGTTTTCAGTCACACCTTGAGGACACACAGAACAGATATCACACATTTCCTTTTTTGAAATCGTTAGGAGTAAAGGAGATGGATTAGGTAGAGTAAGGTTTGGCGGGCGGATGCCGGCTGACGCAGGTGCTGCCTGCGTGAGGTGGGCGGCAGCGGAGCGGTGATGCGGCGCTAATTTGAGCCCCTCGGTATTGCAGAGCTGCTTGACGTGCTCAGTGGGCTCCTGTGCCTGCTGCAGGCCTGTTGGCTATCGCTCCCGGCGCTCCCACAGGACTGGGCTCTTTCCACTAACAAAATGCAAAATACAAAATTAATAAAAACACCCTTTGAAACTGACAAATACGCCACGGGCAAAATATTGGCCCGTCAGCTGCTTAAAATTTAATCACTATTTTTAAATTTATTTATTTTCTTCAGCCGCGCTCATCTTTTTAATAACACTGTATGGAGACTATCTGCGCACAAAGTTTTCTTCCAAGCAGAATTACATGTTTAATGGGTCTTGACAGTTCATGGACTCCATCTCCCCCAGGAGAGCCTAGCTAATAAAATAAACAGATTTGCTTTATCTCTTAACCTTATTCCTAGTCCTATAAAAAAAATCTGTATGTTTTAAATCTACTCCCCAATCCAGTGAATGCTTCCTTCCTCAATATGTTGCATTTAAATACAAATATACACGCAGCACGTCTCCGATGAAATACTTTGTGCTTACGTTAATTAGAGGATTCCAGTAGTCCATCATAATTCCCCTGAATTGTGTCAGAATGTGTCCAAATGTAATGGTAGCATCTGAAACGCTGGCATTGTTGACATTCTTCATTTGGAGCCCAGCCTATCTGAAGGCTGCTTCCAGGGGGCTGTAATTATGTACGCTATCTCATGTATAATTGAATTATGCTAACGTTGCTTAGAGAAGGAGGCAAGAACAGTCAAGAACCTGTCAACCATACGAGGGGAAACAGACTAATCGGGAGGCTTGGTGAACAGAGACATCACTGAATATAGCTGTATCCTTCAAAACATTTATTTCATGTGAGTTGGCACTTTAGCCAAAATTTGTTTGCCAAACGAAATACAGTTGATACCTCATTAGATATTGTTTGATAGAATACCATTCAATAAATTATAGAGCAAATAATTTAACGACATGAAAGTCTTGTTTTGTTCTGTTGTCACTTAAAGCATGTAATTAATAGCGTTATTATTATTCGCGTTGTTATTATTATTAGTAATACTAATAATAATATAGAGAATCATTGACAATAATAATCCAATTAAATTATCATAAATATTAGTAATGACTGTTAATAATAACACTTGGGTCAAGCAATATATTTTTTTCGTCATGCAATATCTGCATACATTCCTTTCATTCACCCATCCACACGCGCATTCATATACCGGTGGCGGAGCAATTTTGGGATCGGTGTCTTGCTGAAGGACACTTTGCTCACACACCTTAGCCTAACTGCATATATTTGGACTGCAAGAGGAAACCCAGGTGACAGATAGAACATGCGAATCCCACATGCACACAGCAGAGGTGGGCTTTGAACCCCAAAACCTGGAATTGTGCAGCAACTCTGCTGTTTGTTGGGTTTAAAAAAAAAGTACAATTCAACTCGATTAAAATGTTTATGGATTCTTCACATACATATAAATGAGGGGGTTGATACAGATTTGTATGGAGTCGTGTTTATCTGTGTATTTTTCACCATAAGAAATTTGCCCTTGAGATGAATTTTGTATGTCAAAACTTTTTTTTCTCCCCTATGCAGGAAGCTCAGCGTCGGTTGCTACTTTCTTGTTTTCAATTTCTTAACTCTTAGCAGACATCTTTTGAGCTGAAGCTTTCAGTGGCAGTTTTCAACGAGAATTACTGGGCCATAAATATTCATTCACAATATATTATGCATATCATTCTTTAAATACCACATAAAAAGTGCTTATTTGGGTTGATCTTAATTTTGCATATGCTTTTAAGTAATATGCATTAAATAAAGATGGACGTCGAAGCAGCTGCAGACACCCGGCGCCATCTTGGTCTGCTGTCGCATTCCAGGCTCCCAAGTTTCGCAAAGGCGTCAACGGTCACCTCCATCCATTTTGCACTGCCATCCACACCATACTTTAGTAAATTTAGAGCTTCTGTATTACACATATACATGTATGCTGTACATTCATACTAGTGTCCTATGCCCATCTGTGTCTGTGTCATATTATTTTGTTGTGTCCAATATGTAATGAATGTCTGCCTGTCC
Source organism: Stomatorhinus walkeri (assembly GCA_026784285.1). Lineage (NCBI taxonomy): Eukaryota > Metazoa > Chordata > Actinopteri > Osteoglossiformes > Mormyridae > Stomatorhinus > Stomatorhinus walkeri. Next base: position 3,825,954 of record JAODUD010000019.1, on the reverse strand, counting down.
CTGGCACAGTAATTTCGATGTTCCTGTACATATCACAAAGAAAGCATGTTGCCTTATCAAATTAAAAGTTGTGGAGCTGGCAGGCTTACACAATGTATGTACTGGCCGTAGCATAATCTCGGAGAACTAGTATTTTAATATTGAGAGTGTGAAAGGCACGGATGTCAGCATTCATATCTAGCTGACTCTTTGACAGCATTCATGCTTGTAATGAGCTATTTGCTTCACTTGTGCATCACTTTGGACAAAAGCATCATAAATGTAAAATGTAAATTGACGGTGCTTAGATGTCTTGTCTATCTTGCAGTGGGTGTGATGTTCAGTATTTCCTCATGTGTGTGGGGGGGGGGGGTTTCAGGTCCGTTTCATGACAGTTTCCACATCAGAACGAGACACTTTGCCCTTGGGTACTACCAACAGCTGTACCGTCTGCTCAGCATAGCATGTTAGCCAACCTGAAATTCTTAGTCTCTCTCACAGAGGGCTGACACGTGCCTAATCTACTAGCCCTGTGCTTTCTGGCAACACTACCCATGACATTTAGAAGGAGGAGATGGTTATGATCTTTAGTAGGTTAATAAACAAACCGTACAAAATATGCCAGATCCTAATGGGAGGAGCTGCGTAGTGAAGGAGAGCTTTAAACCCAAGCGCCCCCCCCTCGCTGTGCTCCCTCTGCCTGCCAAGGTTCCCCCGGTACTGCTAAAGCCTTCCAAAGTGCCCATCCTAATTTCTGAAGCCAGGAGGGAAATGGGGCCGCGGTGCTGCGCGTTCACTCAGAGGACAGCTGCGAGGCGTGCGGCACGCAGGCCGTTATTCACCGCTTTGCTGGCGGGCCTCACATGGCCCTCCATGCCTCCCAGCGCCGTCCAGCTGAAAATCATTGTCTGTTTCTAAACGGCAAATATTTGGCCTTTTGTCTGAAAGTGACATTCTGTGCTTGTTTAGCAGATTGTAGTGTGGGGTATTCTCTGTTCTGTTTTAGGAGAATGGGTGCGACATTCCTAAACAAACAGTGAGTATTAAATGCACACATTATTGGGAGTTTTATGGCAAAAATGAAATATGTGTGTGTGTGTGTATGTATATATATATATATATATACAGATGTACTTTTCAGTGTAATTGTTGTATTTTACTTTGGGTCTGGAAAGAAATCACTTGTGTAAACTAGTTTTCTTCCCGAAGGCCATTTTTCATTTCTTGTTTTGTTAAGAGAACAAAACCACAACTTTGTTTCCAAAATTTGGAAGGACTGTGCTATAAATCTTTGATGTGGAAAAAAGTTTTTCCCTTCTTTTACAGACAAAGGGAGAAGGGGCTGTTGTCGCGGGGATGAGTCTCAGCGCTCACACACCCTCCTACATTAGTGCCTTTGCAGAGATCACATGATGAACGCTTAATTACTGACACTCAGCGGATGGATATGTAAAGAAGCCGTTTGGGGTGTTTTGCTGGCTTTGGCCCAGGGCGACCCCCAAACTGCCCTCCTCCAGAACAAAGGCCACCTAGTGGCCGTGGCATGAAGAAGGCGTGGGGCCCTGGCTCCGTGCTGTGGCTCGTTGAAGAGCTCGCTCTGTGAAAACCTCTTGAAAGGCCAAGCAGCTTGCCTTTAATCATGCACTTAAGCTAAATTATACATTAAATATGTCAGAACCAGCAGGACACACTTGATAAAATGTGATTCAGCCACCTTTTTTGACTCAACAAGATAATACTCTGCTTTACATCGGGGGACCAGTTGTCATTTATAATTTCCGTACTGAAGAGGTATAATGGACTTACAATAAAGCCCTGAAGCTTCGCTGCCGGCCCTGCCCGTCCCTGGCGCACTCTCACGTCACATCGCCGGTGTCCTTCTGTCACGTGGAGTGGCACACGAGGCCGGCGTTGACACGCTTGGCCTGCAGGGAGGCTCATGACATGATGTCGGACTGTTGCCTTTAACAACTGCTACCTGCGGTAGCCTGGCAGACAGTGCTGGGAATTGTGAAGATTCACAAGGGATTGATGTGGATTGGTGGTTCTGGAAGGTTAGGGGCGGGGTTAGGGTGGGGCTGTGTCTTGCACCTGGATTAACCTGATTTTCCGGACTGCCTGAAACTCCCTGTCATTGTAACAGACCTATATGGTCTGTAACAAAAAAAGATAAAGACTTAATTACAGGTGGTGGAAAGTAATTGATTTTTCATAGTTTGGTGAAGTTCATATTTCAGCGATTCTTCACGTTTCCAGGCAACAAATTATAAGTCAGCGCCATTCATTTAGACCTTAGCATGCAGCCACAAGCTGGTCGTCGCCATGTTTGGGGACAGCGGTGTTTGTATAGAGCAGTGCCATCGATAAAACAGAGCCAGTTATAGTGCTCCTATATGCCCTCTACAGGTCGCACTGATGTGTGGCAGGTAACCTGTGTCAGTTGACACCATGATTAAGCTGACTCACTCCCTGACTGGTCTTGGGGAACGTGGGTTTGATTTAGGAAGGCTCAGGACACCCTGCTATGTGTGACGCCCGCTACAGTATGCACACATATACTTGGCCTGTTTGTGGGCTCACATCTTATTAAACCGGCTGTCCTCTGTACTGATGTGCCAGCAGGCTTTTGACAACGGAGAAATGTCATTATCCAAGGTAATGAATAAATAAATCCACCACTATTAACACAGGCTTTTTGCACAAATCGTAACGAGTGGAATGTAAGGTCAGGTAAATGGTTATGAATATGACTCTGAAGCCCTGCTGGTTCCCGACCCCTGGGTCAAAGATGAGCTACTGGTGAAAAAAGGGGGCCTCTCTGGAACGTGCCTGAAGCGGAGCTTACAGAGCATTTTGCATAAGTGTGTCGTAGGGGGTACATGTTATCTGACTCTCTAACCCCCCCCCCCCCCCCACCGACCCTGCATTTAGTGCTGCTTCATAGACAAAATAAGCAGACAAAGGAACTGATAAGTCATTCATATTGAAAGGAAGCTAAGTGAAAAGGCACTTGGTAGGCTGCATACCTTCACTCGGCATTAAACGGGGGCTCGTGCATCACAATGCTGGGGGTGACACAGAGCGGCAGTGTTTCTCCCATCCGCAGATAAGTTGGTCATTTCATACGCACCCTCCTTTGATA
>JAODUD010000019.1:3805806-3817911 GCA_026784285.1 Stomatorhinus walkeri | reverse complement strand
GTGGGGTGGGGTGGGGTGGGGTGGGGAGGGGGGCGTAGAGAGTGCTGAGTGGCAGATGACAGACTTTGTGAACCGCACAGCTTGAATCTCCGCAAGGCCATGTCCGCCGTGAGCTCCCTCCCTCTGTTCCTTTCACCCTGGACCACCTGATTTATACCCTCTTCATTTCCCGCTGACTCTGTGCTCTTACCATGGGATGGCTGCTCTTACTTATTGGCCAGGAGAAATCAGGGTGGTATTTTAGTCTAGAGGAACGTAGAGAGCAGGTAGGTCCACATGTCCTCCAGGACAGCTTGTGTTCTGCTCTGCATGTAGAGATTCCTGCTGCAGCAATATCTTGGGGTAACAAATTCTGTTGATCCAGTGGTGAGAAGTGGGGCTCAGTCCAGTATTCCTCTATCTCCTATGGATACGTATTATTGTGAAACATCAGTCTTGCCCCCCCTCCCCCACTTCTACCTGCTGACCATAGGGCAGGGTAGAGCTGGGCCCCATAACATGAAGTTTAATGCAAACTAGGAAACAAAAACAGAAATAAGGGATGACTCCCTCCATCTTGCCGGGCAGCCGTCACGCAGTGAGTGTTCATGCGAGCAATAAGTATTAGTCAGGAATGGGAATTCCCCCACACCCCCCCCCCGTCTTGTCACACCGCACCGCTGTCACCTCATGCCCCGCAGACCTGTCATTCAGGAGCTGCTGCAGCACCTCTGCCAGGCCTCACTCTTTACACTCTTCTTGTGACCCGGTTATCGCAGGGTCCCGTGAACGTCGGCCTTCCTCGCCACAGCGTAAGAAAGAATGATCGGGCATGGCTTTCAGACAGACATCAGCTGAGGTGAGCCACTTTTTGTTAGGCAGAATGGAAGCACGGCTGTGAGGGCCACCTGTTGGACGGCTCGCACGCAGCCAGCGGTGACAGCAAAGCTCCCATTGTGTCGGGTGCATTATTCGGAAAGCCAGCCAGCACTGAATGTTAGTCCCGGCTGAGCGGATCCTCTCTCACATGTCATGGTAAGAAGCAGCCTACAGTTCTTAAGATACTTTTCCTACTCCCTATCAAATTCATCCATTACCTCAGAAGAAAATGCCACACAAATCTTTTACTGCACGTCTGTTGTTGCAATGAACCACATTAAGATGTAGCTGTTTTCACACCTGGAGTGAAATGTGTCTGCTCTCCAGCGTGGGAGGAACATGGGATTTGTACCAAGGGTCAAACATTCACTCACTGCACTGTAGTTGTGATGTGTATTTACAGTATATGATACACAGCATATTCCTGATGTTTATACTTGATCAAATAAGAAAGTAATGAAGTATAACAGTTCAAAATTAATTAGAAAATGTGTTTAACTGGTATTACCTAGTAGATTTCTCTTCAATTCATATTAATTCCATGTATTGCTATATTTTGCCTTTTCATTCGAATTGTCAGGGAAAAAAACAACTGCGCAAAATCGCGCGCGCACGCAGACACCACCCATCTCCAGCAGAGGTGTGCCAACTGCAGCCTGAGCTTAGAAATGCTAATTAGCCCCCTCGGTGCCACACAGCCTCAGCTAGACTCGCCCCCCATAAAACATCTGCAGATGCTGCCGCTAGCCACGCGCGGCTTACCGGCGCTAATTGACCAAACAAATAAGCGGAGCCCGCGAGCCCCCGTCCCTATCGGCGCGAGAGTCGGCCCTCGGCTGCACGCGGCGGCTCGAGAGGTCAGTTCGAGCACCGAAGGGTTAATCGCGCCGTCCGTTCAGCTGGAGCGAGTGACATTCTTTATGCAAGAATGACTCTTGATTAGAGTGTGAGTTTTAATGGAAACTAATTAGCCAACCTCTTTAGCCCGGGCATAATGATCAAATGAGCTGTCACCGGGTACCTGATACAATGATCCTCTCGCACTCGATATGATATTTTATTCCTCTGCAATTACGCTTCTCCATTGCACCGCGTGAGTTTATTGCCTCGAGCACACATGTCAAATTAAAGAGCCGCTTATGCACCTGATATTTAATTATTGCCTAACTACTGTGCACAATGGGATAATGTCAAAGCGAGCAATCCACTACAACAGCAAGCAGCGTGTCGCCGTCACCCGAGCCATACGCTAATAAAATATGCATGTGTAAATGAGATTAGTCTTCCCGCCGTATTAGCACTCTCTAGCTTCGACTTATTCGTTTTTTCTCTCTCTTCTTTGCCTTATATTCCTAGTATCGATGCTTAATGCGGAGGGGATGTTGGAACGTGATCTGCCTATTCTCTCTCGGAAGCGTTTTTAAACTGAACCGCATTACATTAAATTAATTAGGCTTTGTGCGCTTGAAAATCATTTAAAGATCAAATGTATTACGTTGAGAATATTATTCATAGCGTGTCTGAAAATGAAGCTGAAAATGAAGTGCAACTGCTGAATGATTTTTTGATTTGTTTGAAATGTGCAAAGTATCACCTTTTTTCCTTCAGCCCCCTTATGAAGATACCTTCCATCTTGTGTGTGCCTTTTTGTTTCCAACTAAATATTCGGCAATTACCGTGCTGTGAATTATGATTTCAGAACACTTCGCATTTAAACTTGTGTGATCCTGGCCCAGCGTGTTGTTATATGTTTGTCTCCCTTGAATGCCCCGCGCGCACACACGCCCACGCACACACTCAAGCAGCCGCAGTGTGCCGGGTGTGAAGAGAGACGTCTCAGTGGAAGCCGAGGAATATTTTAAGTCTGCACTGTTTAATTTGGATCGATCTCTGGAGAGGACAAACATTAAATTCATTTGGCGTAAAACCACGAGGATCCTGTGCTTTGAGTAAACCACACCAGGTCCCTTCGAAATTACTGCCGTCGCTTCACACACTTGTGGCGTTTTCGTTGAAATTTCTCTTTACCAAAGGCATCGGCGCGCCATGTGTTTTTGATGCAGATTGTGCTGACAGTGTTATGCCGTACAGAAGAGTTCATTTACTTCTTCGGACCATGAAAGTGTTCTTCCATCAGTTTTGAGTTGTTTCCCAACCTCTGCGGTTTTACCCATCCGAGCTTTTAGTCAAAATTTATTGCAGATCTCGGATGAGATCCTGGTTATATTTATGTGTGTAATGTGACGTCTTCTTCTCTCTCATTTTAAAATAAACATAAACACATACTTTATTAACCGAAACCTGGCAATTAAATCATTAGGCAGTGGTCAAAGTGTTTAAGACCTTTTTTCTTCTTTAAAAAATGAAACCTTTCTACCGCTGAAAAGTCTCGCTTGATAGTCTCTTATAATCACACGTATACTACTTAGAAGAATCCCTGTTTTGTTTGTTGTCATACATCTTACGTAGGACTGCAGCTTTTTGCTATTCGTATTTTTATTTGTTTCATATTTCATTCAGTTTACAAGGCAGTCTGGTTGATAAATCCGCCTAATAGCATGGGATTAATAGACCAAATGTACCATTATATACAATTAGTATACTAAACATATATCATACCAACACTTTCTTGCTACTGGTCATATATCAGAATTAATATTATGTTTTAATGCTGTTTTCAATTAATAATATATGACTTATATTACAACCGGTATTTGTTAAATTAGCAAACGTGTGTCAAGAGTGTATCTGCTTTAACTTGTAATCACATTTTAGTTGCTATAGTAGCCTCTATATGATAAAAACCGCGCCCCTTTCGCCGACGGAGAGGTGCGGTTTTCAATATTGAACTCGTCAACACTTGTTTTGCAGCGCTCGCGTGTGGGGGGTCCATAAATAATGGATAACAGAAGCGATATTCTGTCCCATGGCTCGTGGTTCCTGCGCGGCCATCTCCCGGACGCTTACCGCTGTCAGGGGACATTAGGGAAGTGAAGCGCATCGGTCCCCTGACTCATAACCGCTTAGGGGACGTCACGTGGGGCCCGGAAGAAAGCGATGCTGCTTTACCCGTCCGGCTCTGCCCGTTTCTGGCTGTAGCGTCATAACAATTGAGAATTAGAAGGCAATGATGGTATATTCACTGAGGATGAACTTCAAATAATCAGATTCAGAACTCATGTTATTAAACAGTACGCCGTTTATTATTATTATTATTATTATTATTATTATTATTAATAATATTAGTAATATAATAATACTGATACAATAGTAATGGATAAACAGGTGGAAGACTGGTGAATTATTATTAACAGTAGTAGTACTAGAAGTGTTTAGAAGTATTCAGATTAGTGGTAGTTTTATTTTAACCTAATGATTTTGTGTTAATGGTCTTTATTTGTTGCTCAGTATTATTTTAACAATGTCTTAATTGAATAGTCATTATTTATTATCTCGGGTGCAAGTGCATTCAGAAAAAGAAATCTGAATGGTGAATATGTGTGTTTGGGGGTTCTGGGGTGACACACACACACACACTGTGTTGGTAAAGCAGTAACCATGAGATGTGCTGTATTGCTCAACCAGGTCACATGCAGGTAAAGGTCACCGCTGGGCACCATGTGCAACTGAGAACTGCCAGTGATTTAGTTAGCTTTATGGCTTTATGTGCAAGCAGAGTATGACCTTAATTACTCATATATATATATATATATATATATATATATCTCATATATACTAAACACTATAATTGCTTGCACATTTTCTTTAAAATGTCTCTTATAAGTACTTTCCTTAGTATTCACCTGTTTACATTTGCTATGCATAAATAAAACAGGACAATCAATATGTTGTTGCTATGCCAGCAATTGATAGTTGTAAGTACATCTACTTGTGTTTTTTTTAAGGTCGACTTGGCCATCCGCATATACTGGAGACTGTCCCATTTCATCTTTCTGTACAGCGTTTCCCTTTTAAATGGAGATATGCTGCCTTTTTTATGGTTGAGCGGAATCTGAATCACTTTCCTTTGCCTAGTGATGTTTGACACCGTAAGGTAATCAGTTAAATGGATTGCAGTTGTTACTTATTCGGGGAATAAAGACTAGCATCTAATGAGTTGAGTGTGTCTGGTAATCCACCCTTACTTAATCATAATCTTATGTCTGAAATAGTAAATAACAAGCATTGGGACGTGTGGATAAGCCCATCAGAATTTTTTTTTTTTTTTTAATTCTGAGCTTGTCTGGGGTTTGAGGCCGCCATGGTATCAGCCCCAGAAGCAGAAAGGCAGGCTTTCCTTTCCAAAATGGGTGGTCTTCTGGTAGTGAACAGAGGGGAGCATAACATCAAGGTGTTGATAGAAGCATTTAATGTACTCAAAGGCCCCTCTCTCTGTCTCTCTCTCTGACCTAGGGGAAGTAAAGTTCCCTCAGTGGAGTCCTCGTCTAAACCCTGAGAGGGTGCAGATGAATACCATATAATACACTAGTATAAAGGTAGCTATTGACTACATAATGCACCAGCAGGTAAAATTAAGTTATGGATAAAGACTTCTATCCTATAGGTTGTTGGTTCCAATCCAAATACGGCCGTCATGCTCTTAAGCAAGGCTGTTAATCACTCCACAGACATAAACCTGTGAGTTATTTTTGACAAAATATCCATCCCCAATTGCCAGAACGTGATAATACATCTCTCACTGTACTGATGTTACAAATGTAAGAAAACAAAATTTTGGCACCAAGCATGTGAAAGTTGGACTGGTACATTTTGGTCCAATAATATGTAAGCAATATTCTGTAGTTACTTTTTTATGGTTCTTTTTTGTTGAAAAGTTTTATATTCAGGAAGACGGTATGTCTGGACGATGGTTTCTGTCTTTGGTTCATGTAGCTCTCACAGGAGAGGTGCTGTGTATCTGCATGCACCTGTGTAGTAAATGCGGTTATGGAACATGTGAGATACAGAAAGCACAAATCGTTATTTCGGGAGTGCCCCAGATGCCAATATACCACAGATGCGATAGTCTGCTTCCAAAACCGCCATCACAACATATGGTAATTGCTACAGATTTATTTTTCTGGACTGCTTCGAACCCGGCTGATAAGATACCAAAGTCAACTACTCTCCCTTCCAAGAACCGCTGCCTGCCAAGCCTCGCTGTACAAGATGTCAGTTACACGAATGAGACTCTAACAGGTAAAGCCATTAGATGTGGTGATGGCCGCAGCGATCTCTGGGGCGGACAGTGAATTATTTCACAGCTGGTGTTTTCTGAGGTGATTCATGGAGTGGATTGTTTTCCAGGGGATCCCTGGTGTCACTATGGTATGAGGTGGACATTTTTAAATACATCTAGACAGTGTGTTTACGGGAAAGCCACATGGGTATTAAAACAGAAAAGGAGAAAAATATATGTTTTATTGTTCGCCTTACACCACCTGTCTGTGGCTAGACTTAAGCAGTCAGATTAACTGCACAATTGTTCAACATCAATAGAAGCACTTTGTTTTTAAAAAAACAAATTAGATAGTTTTTTAGATGTGTTTGGGTCAGTATCAATTATTGACAAGTTGACACTGAAATTCTTTTTCTAATGTGCATCCCGTAGATCATAGTGCCAAATAAGTGTATACTTAGCGTATAGGTCTGCAAGAGATAGTGTGTAGTCAATTAAAATTAAATATATATAGTCGAAAGAAAAACTATATCTGTCATCAAATTCTCTGTATTAATCGTTGGTGATTAGATTGCTCAAGGCTGTTAATTGTATAAAAATTGGAATCAAAGGAACCCCCAGCCTAATTCGCGCGCATTTGTGTATATGTTGAGCCAGTGGGTGACTGCAGATGGACAGGGAACCTTCAGCTGTGAGCAATCGAAGACCCTCTCCAGGAAAAGCCGACGTACGGTTTCTGGTGTGATATCTGCTTATAAAGGCCAGGAGTCATGTCGAGTTTAGCGGGCTCTGCTTTATGGCTCGTCTGCTGTCAAGCCGCGCGTAGACGCCGCAGCTGTCGCTGCGAAACGGAGACGTGTACCTGCTCCCCCCCACCCACACACACACACACTTCTGTTATATTTTTGTTCCTTTTTTAATAATCATATGACTTTGCGCAATTTTCCCTTGATTAAATCAGGGTTGCAGTAAAGGGGGACTGTTTCGGGGACTTTGTGGAAACAGCGTGCGTGGAATGATGGATAGCGGGTAATTTAGAGCCTCTCCCTCTCGATCTGTCCCTGACACTAATGCAAATCCCGGAGACTTAATCTCGTTCTCATTCTAAATTTGCAAGGTGCCTGTACATGCGGGGATCTTGAAATGTGGAGCTGGATTGCTTGATTGTAAATGTTATGACGCGTTTTTCAACTTTCTGCAGAGTGAGCAACTTCTCCCATTTTCTGCACAGTTGAACTCAGACATTTTTCCTCATCAACCCCCGAGACCCCAGAAGTGTAGGAGCTTGAAAATTACTTCTGTTCTGCACTTCAAGTAAATGTTTCACATTTTACAGAAAATACACACATAGACAGATTTGTCTAACAAAGGGGCTAGGGTTTGTGATTGCGATTTTATCCTCTCCATCTTCTGTGCCGCGTCTCTGGTTGTCAAATGAGTTTTTGGCGCCACCATCTGTTCAATTGTGAAAAGGCACCAAGAGGATTTTGTAAGCTTTAGAAAAATACTGTACGTGAAACTTAACAAAATTCGGGAATGTTCTTACTGATTTAAAACGGTGCATATAAACCATAAGTTTTGCTTTTTATAAATGCTTAATTATGTTTCTTGTGTTTTTTTTACTTTTATTTACTCTGACCGCAAGTTAACTTACATAATTTCTTCCAGATAGTCGTATTTGAATTCAACCATACATATATAATTTTAAATTCCTCTTCGCTGATAAATCAATTATTAAATATTAACGTGTATATTTTACTCGATATGTTAGGTCTAATTGAGCTTTCCATTGTATAATTAAATTGGGAATTAAATCTTATTGTCTGTAGCATGTAAACATAACATACAGTAGTAAAGTGAAATTTTAGCAGTATTTACCACTGAAAACCTTGTATATGTCAGTGTAATCAGGGGGCAGTGCTCCCTCCCTTTTGTACCACAGAGCAGCAGAAACATTATCAGCGCAGCACTGTTTTCATTATATACATTAACACGCTTTATGTTTCAATATTTTGTGTACCAATGTAAATTTCTTTATATACAGTATGAGAGTTTTGGAACGTCCAGTATTTTAAAACTAGCCAACATATCCTTACTGGAAATGTGCGTATTCTCTTTTAGGTTATGTTGTGGGAAATTATATCACAATCCAGAATTAATTTTCCCCGGTATCATTAACACAGGGTGCACTGGTCATTCCTGCGTTGCTCTTAATAGCACAACATGCTGCAAACTATCAGTCTAAGAAGATAAAGCAACAGATTTTACCTTATTGTCTTTAAACTTTTTGGGGGGAGCGTTGTTCCTTCCTGGTGCTGTATATAATCATGATGCGGCTTTATCCAGTCACATTGGAGTATATTTAAAAACAGTAGCAGATTAATGTCGACCGGCAGTAATGGCTGTTTGATGTGTATTCATTCCGCGTTTTCAGCTGTCGTCATGACTTACTGAATTCAGCCTTTCTTTCCCGGCATGGGAATTACTATCCCCTGGAAACCAAGCAAGCCAAATAGTTTATCTTTTGTTATCTGTATGTGTTATGAGAAAATGTGGTCATTACCATCTTATTACAGCTGTTTACCTAAGCGCAGCTGTCAATAACGTGTGCTGAACAGCCAATGCGCCCGCTGCTCCGTCGCCGTTTGGCAGGGCAGCGAGACGCTGGTGACTGAAAGGCCAGATTCCGGAAGAAAACAGACCTCTCGTTCCCACAGGCCAATTTTGCAATTCCACACAATTTTTTCCTGAAATGGATGGAAACCTAAGGGTCCGAAGTATGATAATGTAATGAAGAAAGTGTGTGCTTGTGAATCCTACACAGATCACTTGGACCTTAGAGATGCATATGTCACATATAAAACATCATACAGGTAATACGTTACTTAATGCTTTTGTGGTATTGATTGAACCAGCCCATATAAAAGTATATTAAAACTATTCTGCTCACATAAAGTTTGTTTTCTGTTTACAGCACGTATTCATGATTGATTTATACAGTTATTGTAGTGGTTAAAAGAGAGCAGCATAGATCTGTTTGGAAAAGAACTTTTTGTTGGGAATGGTTACGGTGTTAAAATAATTATCATTTCATGGGTTAAAACCAATGTTTTAAAAAAAAGGACAGTAAGTATTACTAGCTGTGCAGTCTAATATATTACAGGGGATAATGTAGTTATAATCTGTAGTATTTATGTTCTGTAAAAATAAAAGGCAGAGAGTTGAAAAAAATTATAGTGGGGAACAAATATAATTGAAGATAGAGAGAAAGATGAATGTCTGTCCTATTCCAGTAAATTGCTCTTTTAATGGTGTAAGAAGAAAAAAAGTATGTGTAGCTATATCAAAGGAGTCTGCTCTGTTTCTGTGCAAAGGTGGTAAGAGCAGCCTTTATGAGCTGCGGCAGAATCATCACAGTGGTGCAAATAGGGAAATGTGTCCGTCACTGGCCTTCATTGAGAGCATGACGAACATTTATACGCTGGATTCAGCGCCTGGACGCTATTTAAGGCAGCAGTTTTATGTTTTATTAAAAAATATCTGACCTTACTGCGCTTTAAATAATTGGCAAAGATATATCATTTTTAGTATTAAAGGGACCATATTAAATATTTTAGCATCTTGGGTTTTGCACTAGGTCACTGCTCAATGAAGTGATTGGCTCTGTGGAATAATCGATTGGCAGGATTAGGAAATGCCATGGAAATGTCAATTTTCTGCCTTGTCAATTTAGCAGCGTTGTCTTTAGTCCCTTGTTGGACTGTTCTTTTAGTGGAAACAGTGACGTGAGGAAGCCAGCGAATCAGACAGTACCCTGCTCTAGGAACAGCAGTGTCCAACTGAAGTGTTGAAATTAAGGCCCACTGATGGGTAAAAAAGGCATCTGAAACGATCGCTACTGTGCCACTGGCATGTGAGCTGCTGCTCAGCCGATACAGGGTTTGTGAACTGAGGCGTTACATCGCTAGGCTGGCCTCGACCTTCAGTAGAGCAACTCAAGTGGGTTGAACTTCGTGGAAGCTGGACATGACATGGATCCACACTTTTAATTTGGGGTGTAGGAGAAACTCTGAGAGAGGTCCCACAGCTTAAAGCGTCGGTCTGATGGCTCTGCACCGAGACGTCCAGGTCTGCCCTCCCGACCAGGACAGCTTTGTTAAATAATTACGTGGCTTTTTAAACAGAATACATGCTTACTTGAGGGAAGAAGGGTAATTTATGATAAGGATCCTGGCTCCGATGTGTCTGAATATTGAACATACAGAAGGCGTGCTGAATGGTGTTTGTGCATCTCCTGAAGCCGTCCTTTGATGTCTCTCCAACATATAGGTGATGATTTTAGGCGCAACGCATCTCAAAGTGCGTCGTTCCAGTGGCTCCAGGGGAATGAAAGGAGGAGGAGAGATGTCGTTCTATCTAAAAGCCCACTTGGTGATGCTCAGATTCCCTGGTTACCGTTGCCGTGCCATGACCCAGAACAAAACGACCGCACTACTTGTGATACCTACGCAGCAGCCCCCCCCCCACCCCCCGCCATCAATAAACTGAGCTGGAAGATGTTGTCTCAGACGAGAGCTGGGCGTGAAGACCCTCACATTTGAAGAGCCGCCTGAGACGCTTCGTTTGGGTCTTTTCCAAACAGTGTGGGGCGGGGGTGCGCATGCATACGAATGTCACAGCACTTCCCCATCTTCAGCACTCCCTGGCTTTTTGAAGATGAAGGGGTGTTTAATGTGGGACGTGCAGATATTGCAAGCACTACTAAGCTTTGTTTGTAAGATATAATGTGCCGGTGCACTAACGCAGCTCTGTTTCCATCCAGCTACCACCGGACATCGCTAGTGGATGCTTTCACTTTATGGATAATGATTAACGTTACTAATAGGACCAACGGGAGACGTGGGTCGTGGTGGTGATATGCCAAAACATCAGAAAATGTCCCTGTTGTCCGGCAGAAGAACACCTGTCATTACAGTAAACCATGCATTAATGAAATAGGTCACAGTCTGGCGATGATTTATCAGAGCTCAGCGCCCCGTTCCGCTACGTCTGCAGGCCGTCAGGTGTAAGCTGTGACCTCCCTCCTTTATTCACATGCCTGCCAGAGAGTTCATATTTTTGCTTCCTCCCAGGTCCCGAAGGGAGCAAAAATGTAGACAGTCTGTGGGTCCCCGAGGACTGGACTGGGAAACATTGACCTAAAGTGATGGTACTAAGTGATTGTTTATTGTTACCATACATGTCCTACAGACATTCAGGACACACACCGCCCCGGAGGGCACTGTAGCTGGACTGTGCCCATGACCCAACCTGGGAACCTTTGGGTTAAAACCGTAGGTCTTGATCACTGTGTTGCATTTGACTGCTAGAGACAAGATCTCTGAGAGCACAGTGGGGGGGGGGGCTCTGGAGTCTTGGCCCAATGCTAGATTTACATTTTTTTATTTAGTAGATGCTTTTGTCCAAAGTGACGTACAAGTGAGGGATATAATACATTACAAAGCATATGCTAGCAAGGAGCCCGAGTAGGAATGGGGTATGAGTTTATGCTAGCAAGGAGCCCGAGTAGGAATGGGGTATGAGTTTATGCTAGCAAGGAGCCCGAGTAGGAATGGGGTAGTTCTGTTAACATAGGTTTCCAGTGAGTGACCAGGAACAAGTACAACGTAGTTATAGGAACAAAAGATATATAAAACAGCTATATACAGCCTAACATCAGGAAAAATATAGGTATACCACCAAGAGAACTAACTTTTCTTTTGTATTCATTATGAGTTTAATAATTTTCGACACCAGAATTTTTTTTTCCTGTGCAGATAGTGATGCCTGTCAAGTTTGGATTTTTTTTACTGGCCATTAAATTTTACGTCAGTGTTAGATCTTGTCAAGATGCTGAATGACGAAAATATCATCATTTGGAAAATCTGGGTTTGACTTCTTGGTTTCTGTTGTACAGTATACTAATATAATCTGACAGTAAGAATTTGCACCTACCACATGGTTACATGTTTGATAAAGTTTTATTTGTCAGATTGATTTGTCAGAATAACTTTAAAAACAGCAAGGGT
>JAODUD010000019.1:3790178-3805771 GCA_026784285.1 Stomatorhinus walkeri | reverse complement strand
GTTTGTCACACAGCAGTTATGTGTGACTAGGTAGACATTATTTATTTTGTTTTATTAGTGGTGCCAGTTAGGCGTATGTGTACTGAGTCACTGCTAGTTCAGTGGCGGCGTGTCCTTGGAAAGCAGGTTTGCTGGGCCATACCGGCAGAACGGCGCGCCTCTGAAGGCCAAGGGCACCAACTAGGCTACCAATTAAAGCAACACCAAGGAGCTAGCCACGCGGAAAGCACAGGGCTGCAAGACAAACTTGTTTATCTTTTATAAGGAGGAGCGCTGGGCGCTACCTCTCCTCAGCATTATAAAACATTTCCCATGATGCAAATGACGAGAGATGCTCATGCAAACTGACTAGCACAGAAAATGCCTTGAAATGCTGGCCTCCCACCAACACACGACAACGCTGTATAAATGCACTCCCATTTACACATTTTCACACGCAAATCCCGAAGGCCCCACCCTCCTCCCCCCAATCTAAAAATACTTCTTCTTGGAAGCGGGACTTTGATGTGCAATATTCTGTTTGATTCTCCTTTTTTTAATTTAAGATTTTGACACGTAAATAATTTACGTGGAAAGACTCTCGTAGTGTCAGGAGCAACAGGGTGTTCATTGTGCGGGGTGGGGGGCAGGGCCGGGTGGTCTTGGAGGTGTACTAGCTCTCTCTCACACAGGGAACCTTCTCAAAGAGCCCCCCCAAAAAGCCACAATTGCAAGTCGATTTTCTGAAGCTGATTTCTACAAGAAGGGCAGCTTAGTGGAAACCACTGTATGCAGGCTTGCATCTACAGGGGGAAGGGTTTGAATCCCATTTCCAGCTCTATCTGTGGAGTTTGGATGTTCTCCCCATGTCACATGTGCTCTTCAGGATACATGGGTACTCAAGCAGGATGACAGTGCAGCTCAGCAGCAAGTTCAGAGGTTCAGATCTCACCTCTGTGCCCTCGGTGCACTTCTCATGTTCTCCCGTCGTTTTTGTCATGGCTTCCTGCTTTGGTTTCCTCCCACAGTTCAGTAATATGTTTTGGCAAATTGCCGTGAGGATGTGCTTGTGTGTGTGAGTTTGTGAAGGACCGACATCCCATCCAGAGTGTACCCTGTCTTATACCTTGGGCTCCTAGGTTCAGGATCCAGGTTCATGTGAGCTGTCAATCCTGTGCTGGACAAGCACAGATGGAAGATGGATTCTTACAGGTTGTCACGGTCCTCGATTTGGGTTGTACCATTCATCAGGGATTTAACCAGCACCTGGTCTCAAGAACAAGAAGGTGGGATAAATAAATGTTGGTAGTGTTTGTTTTTCATTCCATGACAGCAACTTGTTTGAAAAGGCAACAGACAGAAAGTGATATCTGTTTATGCTTCAGATGAGAGATATTTTGGCAAGAAATAGCTAGCAGACACGGCCCACGGAAGCTGAAATTCAAAATGTGAGTGAGAGGGGAACAAAGGCACGCTTCTCAGATGAAGAGGAGCGACATGAAAGCGCTGAAGAGCCGTTGCTCCTCAAAAACGGGGCCTCACCGCGAGGAAGGCCTCCGAGACACAGGAGGATTAAATAATTACACCCAGGTGACAAGACTTTCATGGAAGGGGAGCTCAAGACGTGTCACCAGCCGCCATCTGACCTTTAATATGCAGAGCGCATTGCTGAAGACGCTCTCACTTTAGGCGTAGGAAGAAAGGAGGGAAAGGGATGGGGGAGCCATCTTCCATAACGAGGTCTCATTCACATCAGAAATAGATGGCATACATAAGTAACTGGGAGCAGGGGAGGGGGTAGCACCTCTGGGGAGGGCCGCAGAACAATTCCCATAAAATGAGAGAATAAGCAGGGAGGTTGTAAACATATATTATAAACGAGAGGCTTTGAAATCAGAATAAATGTTTACAGTTAAGTGTTTAAAATGCCGAGCGCTGTTCCCTGTCGGGGAATTCACTGGCCAGCAGCGCAGTGACACACAGTGCTGTTGTCAAAGGTGCAAAGGCAGGCCTTTGGAAGAATGGGAAATGGGGACCGGTGTTTGAAGGCAGCAAGCTCACCGCGTTGCCGCTCTAGGAAGATATACTGGATTTAGGACAGATGTGCACCACACTGCGTGCATGAAAGCAAAAAATGTATATTTTACATACTTTTAACTTGTATTTCCTTTATTTGACTATGGCCTTTGTGCTACATAGATATTAACAAGTAAAGGTTGATCTCCAAGCTTGAAAGAAGATGATAGATTCAAAAGTGCTTTTTTAAGTACAATCAACTGTCTTCACATGATCTGACATTTTGTAAGCTGGTTAATACGTTGAAAAAGTTAATACGTTACGTAAAATACGTTAATACGCCCTGTTATTATACAGTGTTTGTGCATTTTTTCAGTACTGTACATTGAGACATTAACATGATTATGGTAGTCCGGTTTTGTTGTTTTCTGCAGGGATGTTAAAGCGGTGTCTTTAAATTTATTGGGAATATGGTGGTTTCTGCTGTATAGCTGCTGCATAAAACAACAGGGGCACCCATGACTCAATTGCGATGGTTTATCATGATGAAGAAGCCGTTCGTGCGGAGTTTACAGCCAAGCCTGCTAGCAGGCCTTGGTATCGACACTAAGTAGAAGTTTTCGATTTCTCCTGTATAATTCATGGCTCCCATGTCTCTCAAAGTCTGTCTCTCCTCCTCCCTCTCAACCCCAAATGAGTAAATAAATACCATTGTGATGCATGGATTTCCTGTCTGAAATCCCCATCTCACTGGCCCCTATTAAGAGCAGAATCTGTGGTGCTTTGAAGATAATTAGTGAACACGCCCTGGAACGTCTGCGATGTTTCACAGGTGCTTTTGATCTGCAGTGTTTGGTAAAATCACCCTTGACTGGGGCGGCGAAGGCGGGGCGGAGCCGTCTTAAACTGTTTTAATTAATGGGGAGCGAGATGTCACTAAAACGCCTCTAAAACGAACGCACAGGAATTGTTCAGATGCACGTGTGGCGCTCACATGAGCCGGGTGCTCCTGATATTGCAACTGCAGTGATGCTATTTAGGTTAACCCAAAACATATCAGCCTAATGGCATAGCAAGATTCCACACTGGTGTGGGACAGTCAGCTTCTGAAGAATGTATCCAGTAGTACGTCAGCTGAACACTGGTGAGCTAAATCGTGGGAGACTATCATTAAGATTAAAGGTTGCTTCATTACACCGTTAGAAGCGCCATCACAAATGAGAACCAACATTGTACTTAAATCAGCTAAACGCCCCGTTAGCAATTTCTCACCTCTACAGTTGTAGGTCACACTGGGTATTTATATGAGATTGATTGCGGCCAAGTGAAGGCAAAACCTACAGATTAACCTTTGCCTGAAATCAGCAGCGGGAACTACTGGATCTCTCCAGTGGAGGCAGACATCACCATCTCTGCATCTTCGAAGGTGACACAAAAGCACAATGGAGGCCAATTAAATTGCTTATGTGAAAGCTCATTTGCTTATGCCTGAGGCACAGTTTGTATATAAATGCTAATATTTGAAAGTCAAATGAAAGTTGAATAGGCTTGTAATAACAGCTAATTAACCATTGCTTTGTTTTTTTTTTAAAACCTTCAACAAAACTGAATGAGCTGGAACATCAGGAGGATCATCTTTAACATTTCGAACCACAAAGATAAATTTCAAAGCCCTGAGACACGCCTTTGATGTGGTTATTCTCTGTAGATTGGATATTATTTTAAGATCCCTTTGTTTAAAAATTCATTTTTATTATCCCTGCATGAAATCCCTGCCAATTCCCCACATACGCAACCATCACTGCAATTAACATCTTCGATCGAGACCATATTCTTGATAATTAATACAGACTTCGTACCTCCCCTGTGATCGCTCGCTGGGTTTGATTCTTTCACAGCAACTGCTCGTTTACAGGACGAGTTTCATCCTAATGAAAATGGAATGTGAAACTTTAATGAACAAGACTTGCCTGTCACAATAATAAAGACTTTGAAATAACACCGTGGCGACTTCTGCGAGCTCGCTGACTGAACTTGTGTAGCAACATCAAACCAATTAAGCGTGCCGATGAATATTAACACTAGTGGGTATTTGGAGTGCACAATTTCAAATTTAAGCTGTAAACAAGTGTTATCAAGCAGATCATCATTAACGGTTGTGTTGTACAGGGCTGCTAAGGACTTGAGCCGCCAGTCATTACATAAGAAATAATACAAAGTTCTCCTTGTTATAGATGAAAACATAGTGCCCTAAAACAGTCATTTATTGGTTGCCGTATGGGGAGATAGTATTATTGTTGTATTAAAAATTGAAACATAAATCCTAATCTAAGTGGATGGTTAGCATATTAGTTTTCACGAGAAAGGTTTAGTCATGAGAACAGAAGGGCTAATGGTTTATTTTGAATGTGCTATGCTGATTATTGACTGACACGGGCCGTGTTCCCGAACGGCATCCTTTAGTACTGTTTATTTTCATGCCGCGCCAGGTGATGGTGAGGTGGCCTTGCTGTCTCCGTACAGTACATTTGAGTTGTTTTCTGCAGAGATACTGTTACTTTAGAAAAACTTCACTTCAGTAAATCTCCACCTGTCAAAGAGTATAGTCACATTTTTTATTTATTTATTTATTTATTTTCTGCTTGGCGTTAATAAAAGTTAGCTGCATGCTCGAGACGCAATGGGCCTTTATACTAATGGTAGTTAAAATGCACGGGGTCACCTTGGTGCTGAGCCTGTGTGATGGAATAACGTGACCTTTCTTTTAATTGCCCATGTTTTGGTGACCGTACCAGGAAAGTAACACTTACTGAGGTGTTTCCATTAAAGTTAGAGAGTACCTTAAGTGTGTCTCCCTCCTTCTGCCCCACAACCTCTGTGCCCTCAAACTGCTGCTAAACACCTTAGTCTCACATCCTGCTGCTTTCTGTTCAAGAGAACTATACGCATGAAGTATAATCTAAGTACAAAGTAAATCCTTTTCATTTGAAAAACTCCTTTTCACGGGCAGTATCTCGCCAATTTTTTTGTTGAGTATATGGGTATATTTTCCTGTGCCCTCTCTAAGAAAAACAGCCACTAGGCAATGGTATGGTCCACTGAGTGTAAGGAGTCCTAGAGACAAGGAGACCATCAGAGATTTCCGTAAGCTGTATATATTCTCCTTCCCTAAATCTCACCCCATGACCTGTTAGCTCTTGCATATCCAGCCTGTTTCTTTGCGTTACAGGAGGTCAGCCACGCTGTGTTGTACTACAATAAATTTCACCTGGATGACAGGCCAAATATGACTGTGACAGGGCATCCTTTGTCCATTGGGGTTTAAAGCGTGATGTTCCTCTACAAGTCGCATTTGAGTTCCGTATATGGTCAACGCGATCATGGAAATCCTGTCTCAAAAACATACATCCAGCTCCTCCCTTCAGATGTGGTGTAGGTCGACAAGAAGGGGGTGTTCTGATCCGGGACACGAGAGCCTGCGTTTCTGTGTTCGGTTGCGACTCCATCACTGGCCTTGCCCGAAATGGCCAGGCCTCAGCTCCATGGTGTGCATTTTGTTCATTTAACCCCAATGATAGTTTGTATTATGAGTAAGAAATCACAGAATAATTGGTCAGAGTGTCTTGGCGAAGTCGAGAGTGAATTTGAATGCTACCATCACTGGTGGGTGTTCCATGAAGCAGGATTTCTTGCTTAGCCAGATGACTTGCTGGATTTAAGGTAGCTTGAGCTAAATGTAAGTGAACAAAGGTGAAGTCCATGTAGCCCAGACTACCTTAAATCCAACAAGTTATCCAGCTAAGCAAGAAATCCTGCTTCCTGGAATACCCCGCTGTCAGACCCACAGCTGCTGGTAAACAAGAAATGACTAACGTGTGAATATCATAATTCTGATTAGAAGGGCTTATTGAGTATTCATAGCAGTGTTATGTTCGGAGATGTCAACATTTGAATAAATGAATGGCATGAGACTATGCAGAGCTCAGTGTCAGAACCTGACTGGTTATTTTAAAAATGTTCTGTTTCTCACTCACTGTGTCAGCTTTAATGCTCAGACAGTGTGATGCAGTAACATGCATTTTATTAAAGAAAAAAAAGAAAAACAGCATTAATTAAGCTTCAGCATATTTTTATATTTAAAACGTAATGCCTTAGATCTTGCCAATTTGCAGAATAATAAAAATTAAGTTCATTTCTAAGCTCACTGCAATGCAGAGTACTTTGCAATGCTGCCCACTAGGGGGCTTTTAAATTTTATTTAAGAAGGAAAAAAAAGATTTTTCTTTTAAGAAAAAAAATTAATTTAGTGCAGCTGATGGGGACACCATACAATTCTCACTGTGGTTTCAATGTATATTTCAATAATTCTATGCAATTCCTGAATTGCCTGTATTTACAATCTTATTTCATCTCATCTTCACATCGCTTTTCCTGATCAGGGTCAGGGTGCTCGCATGCTGAGCAGGATAGATCGGGCCTCTTTCTTCCAGGGCCACAGACACAAATCCATAGAGGTTCTTAAGCCAGTTGGGAGATAAAGTCCCTCTAGACTCTCCTCGGTCTGCCCCGGGTCACTGGCCCTTGAGAGCTGCCCAGATGGCATGATCATATCCCCAAACCACCTCTGCTGACTCTCCCCGATCTGTTTCAAGGTCTGGGTGTGTGACCTCCTCACTTCTGTCTGTTGCATGTAAGGCACTTAGTCTCTTCTTCCCCTCTAAATGAATTTGCCCTGCTTTGTTTAACTAAGTGAGTCCAGCTGGAGAGAGGGCATATCCATCTGGGTCTGGTATTCTTTCCACTGCTGTACAATATCTGAATAATTGGCCAGTTCTACCTCACTCTGGTAGAACACAATTTGAGAAGGTCCAGGCCTTGGATAGTGTGCGAAATCATCCTTGTTTCACCTGTTAGTCTGTCTCCATGGCCTCTCCAGATTCCATAAGCGTGTGCATCTGAGACGGCTTTTGGTCGCAGACTGTCTGGGCCGTCGGGACCTTTCTGCTCTCTCTGGAGACCCATGCTATCATTGCCCCAAAGGCCTCATTTACCAGCTTGACAGCTTCCCTCACCACAGGTGTCTACCAGCAGGTCTTAATGTTACTACCATGACGGGCAACCGCCTTCTGGCCACGGCTCTGTGCAAATGCCGCAGCGATTGAGGCCTTGAATGCGGTCCATTTGGACTCGATCTCCCCCCACCTCACTCAGCTCAGAGTTTTTTTCCGGAGGTGTGAGTTGAATTCATCTCACAGGGAAGCTTCAGCCAGACGTTCCCAGCCTGAATGTTCATCTGGGTCATCCTGGTCCATCTGGCCTCCTCCCCATGTGCTAAATCCATCTCACCACCAAATGGGGATTGGTTGATAGTTTTCCCCCTCTCTTTGCATGAAGGTCTAAAACCCAAGTCAGAAGACACAGCTGCTTTGATCAGTAACCTTTGACCTAGGGTGCATTGGCACAATACTGTATATACTTCTCAGTATCCTAGTGTTCGGTATGGTTTTTATTATGGACAATCCATGAAAAGACTGGAAGAAAGCATAGAAGTCCAATGACAACCCAATAACTGTCCAATGACAGTCCAATAACTGTCCAATGACAGTCCAATTACAGTCCAATAACTGTCCAATGACAGTCCAATTACAGTCCAATGACAGTCCAATAACTGTCCAATGACAGTCCAATAACAGTTCACCGCCCTGGTTTAGATCTGAGAGGCCATTTTTCTCAGTCACGCCCCTCTGTATATCTCCATTGCGCCGCCATGATTACTGAAATCTCCCCTCTGGACCACGAGTGTGGAAGCAGTAGCTGTTGACTGGGTTCCCCAAAGTAGTGTTCGGTGCATGCACCAGAACAACATCACGGCTTTGCTCTCTGCACCTTGCAATCACACAGAGGCGGCCCCCCGGTCCACCAGGAACAACTCTTGCACGCTTATGGGTGAGCCTCAGCCTGGAACGTGCGAGTACTCCCACAAGCGCCTCAGGTCTTTCACCATGGGGCACTCCAAAAAACTCCACTGCCAATGAAGGGTTCTGGTTCCAGCTCGTACTTTTTATATCTCACTCTCTAGCTTAAAGGGTAATGTTCTGTGTTGTCAATGCAACAGCCATTTGCCGTGGTGTGATACCTACTTTATAGGCCCTTTGCACTCACGCCTGCCACTCACGAACCCCCATGTTTGACCTTGCACATGGTGAACCCATAAGAATGGTGGGTGGCTGTCATATCCCACCCCCAGGCCTGCCTCCAGGTAACCCTGTTTTGGGGTTTTTCTGGGGGTCTTTGGCGGGTCGTGGTTTGTCCGTTCACTAGGGGAGCCGTCCTAGGCGCTCTGTGGATCAAATTATCAAATTTAAATTTATAGCATTTTAATCACTTTGTGTTGCAAAATTATGAAAGCTGGCTAATGCAAGCAAACAATAGCTTAATGTATAATTTCTGTACTACAGTATATGTGGCCTTCATACATGGTTAGTCAAAAGGCTCGCTACTTACTTCGTTCCCAAGCTGATAGGAAACGTGCAGACATCGTTCTTGTGAATGAGAAAAAAAGAAAAATGTGGGATTAATGCCGGCCGAGTAGAGCTTGGTTTGGAGGAGCTGCGCTGCTCCTGAACGCTGCCCGTGGAGCCCCCTCTAAAACTTTATGTTCAACTGGTTGGTTGAAACAGAATTTAGGGCTGGATTGCACTTTCTAAACCTTAAACTTTCTACCTCAGAAAATATCCGAACTGAAAATAAGCGTAAAAGTTCTATTTTAAAAATTACGATTTAACATCATAGAACTTGGTAACATTTGGTACTTGTGTTAGTGACTCTGCATGTTAAGACTTGTTTCAATTATTTCATGGGAACAAGTGAGCCTATAATATTAAGTGGGCTGCTGAATTTCATGAGAAGTCCTTGGAAACATTAGACAGAATAATGCAAAAAGCAAAATGTGAAGTAACAATTGTCTTAAGAAGGGAAGAATGATGTGTCATCGTGCTTCTTGAAAAATTGTATTTTATTGGGCACACAGAGGGGGGCGTATGATTTAAGTATAATAAAGGGGAGAGATGAAATACCGAGTGCAGTAGGGAATCCAAGTTTAAAGAAACTCTTTGTAGGTACAGTACAGACACCGTGATCTCACACCATTAATACCTTTTAAGTCATATTAATCACTGCAAAAATAAACCACCAGTCAGATGCACTTCTGGTTTTGAAAATCTTGACCAGATAGCCCAGTAAATATTAACCTAATTATTAAATATATAGCAGAGGCACACATCGTGTAAGTTAACTTAAAGACTAATTAATAACAGTTATCAGAATCTCATTCATCACTTGTTTTTCTTCTCATACAATTATGTATCTGAAATATTTTTTCATGTTTCTCTTGATGAACTTTTCAGTATAAGATGTAGTGGGAATCTTTTCGCTGTATGTTTATTCTGCATGAAACTCATCCAACTCCTTGTGGCCCCACAGCAGCTGTCACCATCATCCTTATTCTCCAGCTTTGATATCAGTGAAGATAGCAGCTCTCCTCCAAGGCAAATGTCATTCTGGAACACAAACGCTCTTATCAATAATGTGCATGTTGGGGCAGCCCTGTGGAGGGTAGGGTCTCTAAGTAGGAGCAGTTACCCAGGAACTCTCCCAGACGGCTCTTTTGTTTCTTTGCTCACTGCAATCATGTCATCGTGGCTCTGGAACTTAGCCGCCGGAAATTCCGTAGACTTTGATTCTGAGCTTGCAGAAGACGGAGCGGAGACCTTGTAATGAAGATCACCACGTTTCAGCTGGCAGAGGTGTTCACAAACTCATGTGAAGTGCAGCGGACCCAAAAATTTTGGGAACAATTTCTTCTAAATGAGATCCCATGGGGAGATGCATCACCATGGAAACAGCAGAACACTGACATGCCATGACCAGCCCAACCTGTTCTCTGCCTCGTCAGTAGGCTGTAGGTGGACTTTAGACACCGGCAGGATGAGGATAGCCGTAACACCATAGCAGCAGCGATGCAGAGATTATAACGGAACAATACCTCCATTTATCCTCATGCTTAAGTCCATTTTGATCAGTAACATTTTCACGCCAGCTGTGAACTTTTCAGATGGGGTCTAAAATTTTCTCCATAGAAATATCATCCAGAATGAGACACGGAACTGAAATGAGCTGAGCTGAGAGTTTATCCAACTTTAAGAATTATACAAAGGATATGCATTGGAAAGTTTGAGCCTGGGAAATGGCACGGATAATAAATATGGAGATTTAACTCAGTCTATTAATAATACTGTCCTTTAATGAGAGCTGGTGCTGAATTATCTATTGGTCTCTGTGATTCAAAAAAGAGCACTTTCAAACCTCAGCTGGAGAGCTGTACCTTGTAATTGAATAATACATTACATGTGGCAATTATTTTCTGTTATGGCCAGACTGAGAAATCAATAACCATAGGATTAAATCAGTGAGTCAGGCATTCTTCTCCATTCTCCGCCTCGTTCCCTTTTCCTTCTTCCACCTCGACCAACTGCAATCTTATAGTTTTAAGGTGAAACTTTCAAATGCAATGATGATTAACAGAGGAAAATGCTGGTATTATAGCAGGGGTTCTGAAATGCGATTGTAGTTGAATCAGAGCAGAAGCACCACACAGTCTCCACCTCTAAGGGTCTGCTTTTGATTCCCGCCCTTGGCTCTGAGTGCGTTATGGTTTTGTGCTCTCCCTGTGTTTGGGGGGGGGGGGGGTCTCCTCTAGCTATGTGGCGCAAAACGTAGTTAGTTGAGTTATCTATAAATCGCCCATAGTGTGTGAATGTGTTTGCCCTGTGATTGGCTGGCATCTCATTCTGGATGTTTTCTTGTCTCATACCCTTATGTTTCCCAGGAATAGGCTGCGCCGGTTAAGTGGCTTGAAGATGGATGAATGGATGGAATTCCTGACAGCAGCCTTTCAATCTCTGGGAGCTAAAAAAATGTATTGCTCATGTAATTTTTGCAGATCATAGTATTTCAGGGCTTTGTCCTTGTTGTGAAAATGCCAGAATAATAATAATATGAGAATGATTCCGGAGCAGTAAAGGGTGCAGAGGAATGTCACTTGTTTGATACGTTAGTCTGGGTCACGATAAAAAAAAAGTTTGGATTGCTGGAAGGTCGTTTTGTGAGCCTGCGTGTTTCTGCACGCCCAGCAGTCTGAGGGCCACCGGGAGCTCCAGCAGGTTTCTGAGACACGGTGCGCTTCTCTCTGAAAAATTCAGCACACCTAAAAAGCTGGGTATCAGGTCTTGTTAAATGTTGATGTGTTCGGTGGGTGAAGAGACCTCTGGCAACATCAAAGGCCCATGATGTCCAGCGAATGCTAATCGCCGCACATCCCGCGCGGGGCAGCATGGTCAGAGGGAAATGTACGTGCTCCAAGATTAAGGCTGCACCATGGGGGGCCCTGGGAGTCCACCCCCCCCCCCCCCCACACCTGATGCCGATATTTTCTTCCAGTGCAACTTAGGCTTTTATTTCTTTACTTTACTGTGATTCATGTTGAGAACCTCACTCAGGAGAACTGGAGCTTCCTGCCGTCTGGAAACCAGTGGAAGCATGAGACATCGTGTTCTGCAACTTGTGTGTGATTTGTGCAAAGAAAAAATGACTTTGTTTCCGTCGGTTAGGAGATTTGGCCGTACCCCTTTTAAAACATACTGCGCCTGTTTGACAGCCTGTCATCATTTCTCCTTAGGCACAATCATCTTAACAAGATTGGTAGGGCCTTCATGGGGGGAGGGGGGGAGGAGGTTAATATGTCATGTATGTGCTGAAAACCTAAAACATGTGAAGTTGTGAATTCTTCATAAATCGTTCATTGCTCAGAAAATACACCCAGGAGACATTTCATACTCATGTGTAGTATCAGGTAAGATCCTCTTTTGTCTCCAGAACCACCTCAGTGGTTGACAAGTTGTGTACTGAGATGCCTTTGTACACAGAGCCCTCGTTCTCACTTGTTAGCTTTAAAGAGTTTGGCCATTTGTTTCTGATCTCCCTCATTAACAAGGTGTTTTCACCCACAGAACTGTCACTGACTGGATGTTATTTTTTGTTTTGTTTATTGCAACATTCTCTGTAAAGCCCAGACGCAGAAGTTCATAAAAAACCCAGGATGGTGGCTGTTTCTGTGATGCTGGACCTGCCGTGTCTGGCATCGTTTCTCAGCATGTTCACAATGTCTTGAATCACACATCTTGACTACGTATGCTGTGTGTATTCAGGTGCAGCGACACGATTCCCTTGAGAGGTGCAGCTTCCCTTCGCAAGCAGGTGTGCCTAATAAAGTGCATTTTGAGGTAGCAGGGTAATAAATTCTGAATTCCTAACCCGATATACATTTACAGATGTTCTGCACACGAACATTTATATAAACTGCTGGAAATGTTGCTCGTGATCATTGTTTTACATATGTATATCTGGAACTAATCAGTCTTGAACATGCAAGTGTTCTACGCAAGTACGAGAAGTTACTCAGTTAGGAGGCCTGCACAAACCCTGTGGTTAATCATCAGTAAACCATGTGTGGACGCGCTCTGCTGGGGGTGGCGTTTGGTACACGACTAAACAGCCTTCTGATGGGCTGGCAAAGTCTGCCATAGCTACCGTCAATAATCACAGAAGGGCTGGGTTAATAGCAAGCAGCACCTTTCCCTCTTCTGTCCCTCCACAGGAATGACTTAACGTAACAGAACCAGCAGATTAAACCCACATGGGTGAGTGAGAAAGATGAACGTTTGACATAAAGTTTGCACGGAGGAGGAGGAGCCTGGGTACCCGAGCACCGTGCCCCTGGCCCATGGAGAAGACAAAGGGAGGAACGCGAGCGCTCAGGCCGAGGATGGTGGAGGACACACCGTCCATGCGCTGGGCCAGGGTGGCCAATCGTGGAGAGGACATACGTGGAGCCCGGCAAGTCAAGACCATCGGTCAGGCGGCGGCTCTGTCTTGCAGAGAAATGGAGCGAGAACGCCGAGTGCTGGAGAAGGTTCTACTGAGAATTAGAACGACCACTGGATACATGGATAAAGACATGCAGAACCAGGGGACCTAACTTCAAAAAATCAGTTTTTTGTAGCAAATTTTCTCTGTTTTGTGTCTCTTTTGCACAGGATTAATGTAATTCTGGGTTCAGATTCCGGTTCCTTTCTTCATCTGAATGCAAAAGGAGGTTTTTGATTCTGTTATTCTCAGGTTCAGCCATCTTGAAGGTATCTGGAAGCTTCTCCAACAAGTCAGCTGATCTCGTCCATGGGCAGAAAGCAGATGAGAGGAACAAGATGAGTCAGAGCCAGCGAGAGCAGACCGCTAGCTTCAGCAGGGGCACTAATGAAGTGAAGCGAAGGAGAGGAATCCCACGTGAGTGTGAAACACACCAGCGGTGCTGTGATGTCTGTGACCTGCCAGTTCAAAGACCTCAGCTGGACCCCAGAACCCCTGGTCATAGACAAAAGCTTTGTTCATGCCCACTTTGTTCATAATAAACGTCATGGCCACAACATTGTTCTGTGTAGATACGCAGGGCTTGCAAAAGAGCACAGAATTGATGAAAGAAACCTGGACAGAGAACAGAAATGGCTGGTTGCTTGAGCAGATGCAATACGACAGCACAGATAACAGCAATAGCACGGTAACTGAAGCTGCAGACGGTTATCGCTTTGACTAAGGTTTGAGTTGGCCTTATCGTTCCTTTAATTTGTCTGTTGAAGCTGTTCTATAACCCTGTGAAACGATGTGCCAGGGCATGTCACAATTGTGTTCTGAGTCTACCATGACTTATTTATATTTTCTCTGGTTTAATGCCATGTTATGGCTGTCCAGATCCAGGTTTACCCATTTTTAAACTCTGTTGAAAAACATTAAGTTGACCAACCTTAAAGCGACGAGGATCTTTTTGGCGGCTGCGCATCCATCGGTACCTTGGTGTGGGCAGATGCCGGGCAGGAGGGGGCTATAAGCATGTGGCTAGCCTGAGGTGGTCCAGAAGCATGTCAAAGGCAGAGAACACAGGCTGTGTGTTTGCGAGGGGGGGGCCGGGCCAGGCCGGGCTGGGCTCATGGTGAGGCCATCCCCCAGACACACCAGCCTATGACAGCTTTTGAAGTTGAAAGTGTAGCTGGAGAAGAAAACAGAGAGCAGGCTCACCCTGTGCTACCCGCCTTTGTGGCTACGAGAGAAGGTAGGAATGGCTTGATGCTAACCGTGTCCTTCACTACCGCTGAAGCAGACCACAGCACTCCAACAGCCACTCCATCTGATTGGCCATTTAACATGTTTGAAGTTGTTTGCAGTCGTTCCAGTCTACCTCTCATATCAGCAGTCATACGTGATCTTTATTAGCCATTCATATCACTTACATGCTAAATTTTAAGTCCAGTTACCAAGTTATCACTTCTCTGGTGATGTTTCACACAACTTGCCATCTCATCATGGATACCTGTGCTCATTAGGAGCAGTGTTACAGTACTCTAATCCAAGGCTGACTTAAGGTTTTTAAGCAGTAACCTGAATGAGAAGAATCAAGTGTACAGCACTCATGTCAGGTCATCTGTTACCTGTCAATCTTGGATCAATGTTGTACAGAAGAGAAACTTCAATTTCGTTGTTGTATGACAATGACAATAAATCTATCTATCTATCTATCTATCTATCTATCTATCATCTATCTATCTATCTATCTATCTATCTAATCATCTATGTTACTTGCCCCATCAGGAGCAGATTCATAACTATAGCTTTATTTGTGAATTACTTTGCACATGCTTGTGAGACGGCTTGGTGGCACAGTGGTTAGTACTGTCTCACACCTCTGGGACCAGGGTTCAAGTCCCTACCAGGGTTCCATGTGTATGGAGCTTGTAGGTTCTCCCCTAGTGTCACAGGGTTCCCTCTGGGTACTCTGGTCCCTCCCCCCCCATGGTCCAAAAATATGCTGAAGCTAATTGTTGTTGCCAAATTGCCCATAGGTATGCCTATGTGAGTGTGCCCTGCAATGGGTTGGTGCCCCATCCTGGGTTGTTCCCAGCCTTGTACTAGGGGTGCGACGGTTCAAATTACTCACGGTTCGGTATGTATCACGGTTTTTGGGCCACGGTTTCGGTACGGTTCAGTATGTGCTATGTTTAAGAAAAAAATGACTACCGACAATTTCAAAGAAAAATATATTTATTTACTGGATAACAAACACCTGACATTTTCTGTCTGTCTGAATTAACACTGAGTGCCCGTTGAAACACTGAAGGCAACGTGGGCTGTTTTGGTCTCACCTGCACTTGACCGCCGTCAACACCCGGGTGATGACGGCGTAAGTGACTTGTCATATTAGATGTATTACCTTGAGCATACGGCACTCGCATAAAACAAATTTTACATACAGTGACTGTTTTGTCGACATTTTTTTTTACCATCGCTGCTGTAGTATATTGGAAACCCAAAATGCTGCCAGACAGCAGACTTATATGAAGATGGCGGTGGTTCTACTTGCAGCTTGTCTCCTCCGCTTGCCATGTTGGATTGTGAGCAATACAACACACCAACATGTGAGAAACTGTGATGTC
>JAODUD010000019.1:3768450-3783027 GCA_026784285.1 Stomatorhinus walkeri | reverse complement strand
TTCATGACTTCACATCATCTCAAAGCGCTTTACAGCATCCTCACCCAAAGCCCCCAGTGAGTAAGCCATAGGCGACACCATTAGTTTTTTGATTGCATTCACGGATATTTATAAAATTGAAGTTTATATTATAGGGACCTGGAAAATATTCCCATAACCTAAAAAGTAATATGTTTTAAATACAACCCCCCCCCCAACACACACACACACGTATGTTCTCATGTATAAAGGATCATCCACCCAACAGACTTGGCATAAACATGCAACAAGCCCTTGTCACAATATACCTATGTGACTTACCCATATTTTCATATCTTTATCAGTTATATGACACCTAGAGTCTAAACACATGCACAAGACTGATGTGGGTCACTTGGACAGAGTCACTTCTACATGTAGCCTGCACATTTAACCATCAGGGTAGTTTGACTGCAAAATTAACGAGGGCAGAGAAAAAGAAGCCTTGATACTCAGAAAGCAGTGAATAGAGCCATGTTTGATTAGCAGCCCTCGCAGCCCCTGTTCGATTATCAGACCCCTTGGTGTGGTGACATTTTCAGAAAGCATCGTCTCAAACGGGAGCCATTATAGGGAGGCCTGGGCTGTGACGGAGCTGGTGGAACGCGCACCTCACCAGCACCACACATTTCATTACACAAAGGGCGGGAGAGGAAATGGGCAGGGGTGTAAATGCTGGCTTAATGCGTGCATGCCCCCCCCCACCCCCGCATCATCCTTTCCTTTTGATCAATAGGACCTTGTGCTAATTTGGCCCACTGGTGCCGCGTGCAGCGCTTTAACGACTCTCAGGGTGACTGGCGCCCCATCCCAGCCCGCTAGCGCCGGGGCTGGCCCCAGGCTGGGGGGGACGTACCAAGCAGGCGACCAGCACGGAATCGCTGCTGTTCCTTTCAGCTGGTGAGCGGCACAGTTCGATGAGATGAGGGATGGCTTGAAATTTAAACAAAAAAAAAAAAGAGAGAACAGAAGAGAACTGTTATTCCATTAATTATTCCAAGTTGTTTAAAAAAAAAAACTAATGCAGTAAATATAAGCATCGGTTTATAATGTTTACCTAGTAAAACCAAATTCAAACAGATGATTTGAGGAAATGCTGAAATGATCAGTTTCACAAGTGAAAGACAAAGTGTCGTTAGACTAAGATTAATAAGTTGTATACTTTAACTACACTGCTTCCTTTATCAAGTAACAATTCAACTCAAAAAACTTAATTTGTCCCCAAGGGGAAATTAAGACACACAGGGCAGTTGAACAAGGACACAGTAACGTAAAGTATGTTATATTTTTATATTTTACCTGTAAGTTATAAAATGTAGTAGTATATTGAAGTCAAAACTTAATAAATATTGGTGAAGCACCTGTGAATTCTGAAAAGCACTTTGGTGTTGGCCACTCGGTCGCGAGGATGATTGAAAACATCGACTACAAGGTTAGCCAAACTCAAGGTTACGAGTGGCCCTGGATAGAGGCACGTGTGCAAGTCTCCCATGAAAGGAGAGTGGAGCAGAGGCGTACCCTGCAGCTGGATGGCCGTCTGTGCAACCTCAGGGTCCCGGCTCAGACGGGCCAGCGTGACGGCTGCCTTCTGCTGAACCCTCTCGCAGGCGGCGCCCTCTGATGGACTGGAGGAGGATGGCTTTTCAGCAAGCAGCAGCAGCAGTCGCTCAATACCTGGTATGAACGTGACAGGACACACAGAGTGGGTACGCATGTGTGTGAATATGCACACAAACACCACCCCCCCCCCACCATCCCTACTCACTGCAATGTTTTCACTACAAATAAAATGTTCTTGCAAAATCTGAGCTCCACTCACACAGGACAACGCAAAATGATATGTTTAATATAAATAATGCACACTGCAGTTCTTGCAAGCATCAGTTTCATTTTCACAAAAAAATAAAAAAATAATTTGTATTTGAAAGCTTTGGCCATTTTTTCAGCTTTTGTGGCTCTTTGACTCCACCTGCAGATGCTTTTTAGAACTGCACATTTTTTATAAATATGCCCTAATCCATTATGAAAAATGAGCCCAAACCATAGGCAATTTATGTGCCATAAGTGATGAAAACATTCCCTAAAAATACACAGCAATGATTTTTCTACTGTATATCATTAATGCAGATTTAAATATTAAGTCTGATATACATTCTTTAATGGTCCTGGTTCCGAGATCTGCTCCCTTAATCAGCATGTCCTCCAGGAAGTGAACCGTAAAGCCTAAAAAGCACACAGATAGCAAACTGCTGCACATACCATTTTCCTGAAGAACTTCAGAGGCTGACTGCTCCAGAACAGAGAGGTTTGCCAGTATTGTCACAACCTGACAGGGAAGCAAACCGAACAACAACTGTAGAAAACATAACAGATGAAAGCGCAAATGAAAGTGGCCTTTGGCTACATTTGCACATTTTACATTGATTCATTTATCTGATACCTTTATCCAAAGCAACTTACAGTAGAAGGAAGTGCTACAATTATTTTTGTATGATATATGCTCCCTGCATTGTCTAAGAATCTACTTGTTGAGCTACAATAATGCATATGTCACACATGTTATTTCATGACTATAGATTGGTGTAATTGGACACTACAGCTAAAACTTAACAAGCAGCTGCACTCAAGCTGAAATAAGCACTGAGCTGGAATCAGATCATTTAAAAGAAACGTTGACCTATATTTGTTTTAGCAATGCAGCAAATCGCCAGTGCCGTCCAAAGGTACGCAGCGGGGGCCTGCGTTGGGTTAACTGTGCTGTTTAGCCATTTAGCCTCGAAGCACAAAAATGGAATGAGTTAGAGACACAGCTTAGCTTTGACCAGCCACACTGGTTACCATGGAAATACTGGAGCTCACTGGAGAACTTAAGTATTAAATGATGAAATTACACTTCAGCTCGCAGCATCTTTGTGCAACATGAAAAACATTCATCCGTCACATAGATTGTAGGGATGCTTTTCATTCCTACAAAGATTTCACATTTTACTGAGATGGGTAATGAGACATCAACAGACCGAACGCTGCACACAAGAAAGACATGCAGTATAGGGTGACTAGGGTCTGAGTCCTGTAGCTAATGAACAGGGCAAAATACCACCAGCACTTCAGGTACATGCAAGTCAAATGTCATTTCAGCAGCTGTGAAATAGACACAATGACAGTAACTAGGTTTGTGGTTAAATTATCCGCAAAGGGCCAGTGTGTAAGTCAGTTTTTGGGGTGACCTTTAGGTCAGCTGTTCAAACCCAGGTGTGAGGACTCTTCAGCCAATCAGTCCTCTAATTAGTCATCTAAATCCCCACACCAAGCAGGGTATGAAGACGGGATTCATACTCAACACAGGTACCTATATTCTGTCATTTCTTAAAATTTGCTTGTCATGTCACTATTATCGGTAACACAGATGTTAGCCAAACAAGCTTGTTAGATAATGAATGTGCAAAGTTCACCCATAGTCGGTCCGCTACTTCTTTTTATTTCTTGTGAAAATAATGAATGAATAAATAGTTATTTATGTGCCCAGCAGAAGTACAAGAGACGTGCCCTCTGTCCTGCCCGATGCCATCACAGAGGACATCAGGAAGGCGCATCTGTAGCCTGAAAAGTGCCTGACGTCACATCAGTCATGTAATGTCGGTAAATGCCAGCTATAAAAGTACTGCAATTGTGCTACCTTTAAGTGCTGTAATGCACTTGTATATGGTATACAGTCCCAGAGATAACTGCGTTTGTCAATTTATTCTTAGATTCCTACATCTTTGTTTAGTTATATGGTGTGAAAGTTATTTTAAATTATGCATTTCCTACAAATCACCTATTTTTAAAGATTCATATACACATTTCATATACATGTTGTTACTTGGGTAATCTTGAATTAAACAAAATCTTTGTTTCTTTACACCCATTGTTCATGCACATATTTTTTTTGGGGGGGGAGCAACAGCGGAGAAGTTATGTGGATTTTGACCGGCACTGAGTGCAGGACCTCATAATGTGCAGTTTGTCAACAGATCAGAGTCTACCTACTATCTGTATGACTTGCGATTACCCCTATGCATATACAAAGTGATGATGTCATCACCTGTATGCACGAGTGATGTCAGCAGTGATATCATCAGATGGAGAACAGGCTGCACCATCCATCGGAGCACAAAGCTGGGGGTGTTTCATGTAGGACAGGGATGGCCAATTTTATCCGCAAAGGGCCGGTGTGTATGCGGGTTTTCATTGCAACTGCCTAATTAGATTACTAATTAGAGGACTGATTAGCTGAAGAGTCCTCACACCTGGGTTTGAACAGCTGACCTACAGGTTATCCCAAAAACCTACATACACACTGGCCCTATGCGGATAAGATTGGCTACCCCTGATGTAGGACTTTGGGGGGGGTGTACCTGGTCTTTGGAGTAAGGCGTGTCAACCCGGTGGCGATCTCTGCACGCCCCAAACAGGATGTGGATGGCACCGAGCTGCAAGAGAATCTCGCAGGCCATGGTATCGAAGAAGGTGATGTTGGCCAGAGCGGCGGAGGCCAGCAGGAAGGCCTCCCCGGAAGAGGCGTCGCGACACAGCTCTGCGGAGGGAAGCGGCAGTTACAGGGGCACATGTGCATGCTAGTGCTGGGTCCCTCCCCACTCTGACGCGGCCCAGACACCCTCATCCGTTCAAAGACACCACAGCCAGATGTTTATTAAATCCAGAAAATACATTTTGCACTAGAACTCCTTCAGAAGGCAAAAATCTGGGGCAGTGGGTTGTGCCTGTGATCAGAAGGTCACCGGTTCTAATCCCAGGGTCAGCAGAATAATTTTGTAATTGGGCCCTTGAGCAGGGCCCTTAACCCCTCCCTTGCTCCAGGGACTGGCTATTATTTCTCAATTGCACATCACTTTGGGTAAAAGCTGATAAATTAGTAAAATGTAAAAATCTGCTACCTCAATGATTCATTAAAACAGGATTTATAAAAAGCGTGCCGTGATGCTTGATGATTTATCTATAACCATGTTGTAGGCTACACAGTGACAGGTAATGTGAAAGTTACAGATGGTTTCCGTGCATATGTCTTTAGGATATCTGTGAGCAGCATCCCTCATGCGCAGCTTGATCTTACAGCGACCACAAGTGTATGTGAGGCCCAGTTATCCCAGGTAAACACCCCGTATAAAAACCCCCGTGAGCAGGTTGGTACTTACTGATGAGAGCGGTGACCATGTCCTGCATGTTCTCCAGAAAGCTGCCCAAGTGCTGGGTGAAGGTATGGTGGGGGGAAGTGATCTGGGCCACCACAGCGGCCGCCTCTGCCCGGGCTGCCTCCGCGTTACTCTCATCTGTCAGAATATCCGCCAGACACAGGATCCCATCCACCTGCAGGGGGCGCCACACGCAAGTAAAAGGGTGAGGTGTGGCCCACCTCAGACCCAGGTGAACCTACAAGAGAGGTAACTGCCCCACCGACCGGGGGCAATCCTAATAAGTCCCGCACCTCGGCTGATTCCTCTAGATGGCGCTGTTTCCAGATTGTTCTGTTGCACAGACAAGCCACCACGATCGGCTGTCAAATCCTGTAATTTTGATCAATTTCACTTTCATTAGCATCAGAGTCACTCCCACTCATGTGCCCTGACAGCGCCCCCCATTCCCCCACTTCAGTATTACGCCGTTCCCCTTAATTGTTTTCTAACATGTTGACGTCAGACGGCTCTAATCTAATAAAAGCCCTTTCACTGCGGCACAGAAACCGCTGGCCCAAGCATTTTTTTTATATAAGTAGGGACTTGGATGGGAGCCCTGGGAAGAGGCCCAGGGTTTTTTTTTTAACTTCTGCCTGATCATCATTTAAGATGTCAGAGGTGCCGGGAGCAACACCGGCTGCAGCCAGGCACAGTGATTCACTGAAGGTGTCAGGCCCACCGCGCCCCATTCCAGGAGCCCCCAGGTCCTAGTCGAGCAGCTACACCTATGAAGACCAGCATCATAGCTCTGATGAAAATACACATCTGGTACAATGCAGCAGAGGTTAAAAACAGGTAGTGGTGTTACAGGACGCCATTTACCCAATGCTAAATACAACAAGAAGTGATTATGGCTACAGAAACAATTTTATTAGCAATTTTAATGCCCCAGTCTGAATTGGCATGCGTGTCATGATATGTGTGAGCCCACTGCCCCCAGGGGAATCATTGATCCCAAGGGGTCCACATCCTATCAACTCAAAAACACTTTATGTTACCAATGGCCCCTTAAAAAAGGCAGTCTCATACAATATTATGCGTCAGCTGGCGTGACTGCAATACAGAAATTAATCCAAAAGCTGTGGGACTGTGACAACTGATGAAGAGTCTCTACAAGGAGTTTAATGATATTGAAGCAGTCTTTGCTCCTATTTTCCAACAGATGGCGCAGTTGCACAAACTTTCACTAACAATATCACCTGCGGTGTTGGGGAAATGACTCAAAAAAGGAACAAACTTCAGACAGAGGTGAAAAGTTCAGTTCCTGAAAGTACAAATCCAAACCAAGGTTTTGTTTCAACCTACTAGGTGAGTATAAAGAGTCACAGACACAAAGTATTCAACTGGTTGGATGAAGCTGATTCACCTACACAACTGGCCAAATATGCATTTTAACACGTGGAGTTCAGATTTGTCTGCACATGTCTAGAACTAACACTTTATGTCTATTTTGTAATAAAACAGAAATGGATTGGTTTAACTGAATGATACACATTTAAAAAAAATTTGTAATAAGACTCATACTTCTCACCCCCATTGCTGAAGAAAATCTAGATACCTGAGCATTAATCAACAAGATCCCCACACAATGAAGCTCCACTCTGCTGCATTTATACCCACCTGAGCCTGTGTAGTGTACTACGACGCAGGGTGAGCGCGTGCTGCGTGCGAGAAGATGGTGAGTGAGCGCGTGCTGCGTGCGAGAAGATGGTGAGTGAGCGCGTGCTGCGTGCCAGAAGATGGTGAGTGAGCGCGTGCTGCGTGCCAGAAGATGGTGAGTGAGCGCGTGCTGCGTGCGAGAAGATGGTGAGTGAGCGCGTGCTGCGTGCAAGAAGATGGTGAGTGAGCGCGTGCTGCGTGCGAGAAGATGGTGTGTGAGCGCGAGAGCAGCCTATAAGAATGATAAGGCAGTATAGCATGTGAGTATGGTAAGTACAGTACGAGTACAGTGCATGAGAACAGCGTGTAACAGTATGTAAACTGCGAGCAGGTCTACTCGTCTCCACTGCAGTCCCCTGCCACCACCCCCCCGTGACAGGTGTCTTTCTCGAGGCTCAGTGATTGCTTACGTTCAGAACACCCCTGGGACACCCCCTCCAAGTGCGTTCCTCTCCTTCATTATCCTGCCTGCTCTTTTACGCCTGACTGCGCCTCCGAATCAGGAGAGGAAACGTACCCCGGCTACAGCATAGCGTGTCGTCTTCAGTAGGACCCCAAAGGGCTGCAAAAATCCACATTCTCCTGCATTTAACAGCATCTGAAGAAGCCGTAGATTCCTATGTTTTCATTGTTCGCCAGTGACCAGCAAATGGCAAAGATTTAAAGTTTATTGACTGAATTTTTTCATCATTTCATTGAGGGAAGATGCAGCATTATTGCTGTCATACTTAATATAACCAATCTGAAGAGACAGCCCTTGTGTTCGGAACCACGGTGCGCTGCTCCCTCTGCCCTTTTTGTTGCAGGAGGCTCTGGCAGTATCAGATGAGCCCTCGTGGATAAGAGGAAGATAGAATCAGGGACTGGGACATCAGACTGGGTGTTGTATGGAGGAGTGCCACTGACAGGACAGGGTGACATTTCCGTTGGCCCGCTGCTTCTAGAACCAGTCTATTTGACATTCTGTGAGACTCACTGCAGGCTGATGGAGCCGTGTGAAAAGACCAAGTAATGGGGCAGAGAATCATGGGAGGTGCAGACTGGAAGTACTCCAGCCCGCAATCTACCCGGCATGTGACACAGGTGGTCCTGCTACTGCTCCGCTGATGATAAGCTAGGGCTGACAAAGGGGAACTCAAGGTCCTCGCAGAGACCAATCGCCAGGTGGCTTGAGAAATGCCAGGCGTATACTCTGGATGTTCTCTGAGTGACCTAACCCAGGGCTACACATTAAACCCAGAACATACCAGCCATTTCACCCATTGAAAGGCATCTGGCTGACCATGAGAGCTGGTGACTGACATGCTGGTGTGTGCGGCACGGTCAGACGCGGCTGGTCCCCATTGGTGCCGTTTTGGCCGACTGATGTTGAATCGATGTCGAGGCAAGTTGGTGAGAGCAAGTTCTCTGATTGGGCTGTATGTCAAGCATCACCTCTAGTCGCGCTGGTGTGTTCCAGCGCTAATTTTTGGGAGCCAATTGTTCATTGACCTCGCTTGGCGCTAGTTTTTTCGGTCAGCTTGGTGCAAACCCAGATTTACATACATTCACATTCCCTTTGCAGCAGGACACACCTCCTTTGCTTTTCGCTAATTAGCCATGATCACAGAATCACAGCTGCGGTCAAAGCACAATCCAGCCAGTCAGTCAAACAAACCCAAAAACCCTCCTCTGTCGGTCAACACCCTCTTGAGCGCAGCCCTAGTAGATATGAGCCTCGTGTCCACCAACACGGTGCCAGTGCTGTGCTGTATTCTGTTTCTTTTATTTATTTTGATGCATTTAAGTTTTTATAAGCTGGCAAACTGAAAAAATAGTTTTCAGAGTATGACTTGTTCTGCGGTGTCTTTATCGCCTCCACTTTTGGCTCCAGGTGAGGGTTCTGGTGATTTCTCAATCTCAGAGGCCATAAACAACAGAGTGATCATACACAGGGTAAGAAGAGCGGCCTGTGCTACCTTCTCCAGCTGGTTGATACCCTCCTCCACACAGCAGATGGAGGCCACAGTCCTGAGGGCGTGGGCATACAGGCAGCTGAAGCAGTCCTGTCGGCAGATCTTAAAGAGGGCCACCACTGCCCCCTCCTGGGGAGAGAGTGACATAAGCATGGCAATTAGAGGTCTAACACCCTTTTCTGGAGAAAACACAGCACTGGTCTGCAAATAATGAAAACGCTGTAATTTTGACGCCTCTGGGTTGTTAAAAGTTAACAGCTGTTGCTAGATCATATCTTCAAAGCCCTATTAACTTGTATTTTTCGATTATCAGCATTACAGAATTGATACCACACGCTGTGCGCCGTGTTCCGAACCACCTGCTTGAGGGACTTTCTCTGAGCTAACCTGACCGGTGTCATCTTTCTTATGAACTACTGCCCCTGAACATGGAAGAAACAGTCTCTGAAACAGTAAAGGGAAGAAGGAATCAACTGGGATTTATGTGTCCCCTGCGAGCCAGTGAGAGTTGCTTGTTGCCAGGACAGAGGGCGACATTGCCCCCCCCCTTTTGTTTTTAGACCCTCCCACATGCCACCAGCTTATTGGCTGAGAGATGAGAGGATGTGGCACTTGGAACCAAATCAGAGGATAGCATGCCACCCAATGCCTCTATGCAGATACAAGGCCATTACTGAATGAAACTGTGCTTACAATTTATTTATACAATTAAAAAAAAGAATATAAAGACTAAATTGTTGTGTTTAAAAATATAACACACACCACAACTGCTTATTAAATATTTGCCTATTCATAAAATCATCTTCATGAATATTTAATTTCACATTCAGAAAGGCTGAAAATAGACCACCTTTCTCACAGGAATCCGCAGTCATTTGCTATGCGAATAAGGGGGCGGGGGAAGGGGAAATTACAAAAAACAACATCCTAATTTTCACACTATTCAGCAGCCTAATATATGCAGCCGGAGGGAAGCTGTCACCCAGAAAGATGGCAGCTCACCAAACGCCCTGCGTGAAGTGCTGGATTACCCACAACAAGCGCTGACTTCCCGCGTTATCTTAATAAGCGGCCTCGTTCCGCGGGCGGCACACAGGAGTCGATCCCACAAGCCACTGCCACAGGGCGGCTAATGGCACTCATCCGCGGCAGACTGATCTCCGTCATCTTCTGCTCCGTGGCGCTCCGAGGATCCCTTTCAAACCACCCCGTCAGCCATGTACTTTGGCCGAAGCCCCCTCTTAATCAGCCACACAGAAACTAAATAACCTGTCTTGGCAAAGGTAGAGCACAGCAGGTCTGGTGCAAAATACACAATCCAGGCACCGAGGTGGGCACTGGCCCTGGGGCATTAATTACAATAACACTTTTATAAAGACTAAACACAGTTTACTGAATGTAGTAAGGAAACGAGACGCCCATGGCAACCATCGCTAAGCAAAGACCACATTATCAGTTTATTATGTTATGAATGAGAAAAGGCAGAGTCTCCGTCAGAAGCTCCTCCGGCTGGGATCGACGGCCCAGGAGGGGGTCTGTGTGGCCTCGTTCATATGCAAACGGGAGACAGACACCCCTAAATACAACAGGAACACAGCCGGCTCTAATATGTATTGTCAACTGTAAGACCATTATATAGGTAGTTCTGCACCTTTCCAGTTTACATTCAATCAGGTAAATTAACCTATGTTGGATTTAGGTTAAAAAGTCGTATAAATATTTCGAAGATCATTAGAAATGGAATGCAGTCACAGCAAAGGGTCTGAATACTTATGTTAATGTGAGGTTTCAATTTATTTTCAATGTCCAAAAATTTCTAAAATTCTGATTTTACTTTCTAATTATGTGGTATTGAGTGTAGATTTATCGGGGGAAAAATTGAATTCAAACAATTTTAGCACACATGCAAGTGAAAAGAGAGGTCATGCACTACATTAGATAGTTTTACTAACCAAAAGCTTCCCGTAAAATACAAAAGGCAGTTTTAAATTTAAATTAGAATTGTTAATAGAAACTGCCTGCCAAACAAGACCATACACGGTAGTGGTGGCCTCGTGGCTAGGGAAGCGCACTCGTAATTGAAAGATTGCTGGTTCAAATCCCCGACCAGCAAGGCACCACTGAGGTACCCTGAACAAGGTGCTGCCCCCCCAAGCCCTACTCCCCAGACGCTGAATTAGCTGCCCCCTGCTATGTCACCATATGGGTTAAATACTAAGGACACATTTTGCCGTGTTATGGTGTGTCAACAATGACCACTGATCACTAAATTCTATGCGGGTACAAAGAGTGTTTGCAGCGCATGTGTGACTCAGACCCACTACTGACTGTAGTGACAGTCCTTCGCTTCCTTCTCCAAAATATTTGCGGAACTATTAAAGTTCAAATGTGCACGTCCATTGAGCCTGAAAGTGGACCGGAATATGATAAGTTTTGGGGGTTAAGATTAAGACGTAACAGTCTAGGAATTTTGATACGGCCCATTTCACTTCCTTCTTTTGAACATTCAGGAATTATATTCCACAGTTTTGAGATTCACGGCATGTCATTTCTATGTACCAAACTCTCTGTTTTCCACTACAGCGAGGCAAACTGATATTTTCATTCTATGGCACCCTTATTCTGAAGCTATAAAAACTAAACAGACATACATTTAAAAAACTAATAAAGCCTCGATAAAAACTAAGGATGAAACTGAAAATTATACAAAAACTAAATTAAGAAATCATAATAAGACTGCTTAGACAGCAATTCAGCTGTCTACTTAGAAAGCTTTCTAAATTCTGAACGTGGTGAAAGTAGTGTTTGCGCAAAGATAATGAAATCCAAACAGCACAATCAGATGGGTCTGTATCACATATTCAATTCACACCATACAGCAGAACTGCTGAGCAGCTTCAACAGATCAGTTCAATCTGTTATCTTTAAAGATATCACATTTGTTTCTATATAAAAACATATAATCTAACTAATGGAAGTGTGACTTCAATTAGTACACCATATTAAGCTAACAGCCCTGAACTTCGCTTGAACCTCTCCGTTCACACAAATTAATGGCTATCAAAATGCTTGTGCTCTAAAATTAAGCTGAAATCATTAATCTTAGATCTTCCACCAAACACCAAACCACTTGCCAGCATAAACATACACGGTGAAGCGTGTCATATGCACATTAACACAGGCGTATACAAAAGGGGGCACGGCCGTTAATCTGATTTACACTAAATCACGGCTGCGGTTTCCGCCCCCGTGTTTGATGGGCTGGCAAGCGTTCAGATTTGTCTAGCGGGACCATCTGCGTCATTAACAGAAGGCAAGGAAAACCAGAGACGCTTCCTTTGTGACTCCTGGCGACTTGCTGCCTTGGTGATGACCGGCCCGGAGACCCAGACTGACTGGGGACACGTTCAAAAGACACTGAAATAGCGCACTCTGGGGGGCCAGAGGATGAGCGCACCCTGTAACCAACCTCCGATTTATTCCATAAAGTTCCTGGTCTATGCAGTGGAACTCCTGCCTCCTGCCCCTCACCACAGCCTACTCTTATCTGCCCTGCTTTTACCCCGTCACCCCAT
The DNA here is from genome assembly GCA_026784285.1 of Stomatorhinus walkeri. Lineage (NCBI taxonomy): Eukaryota > Metazoa > Chordata > Actinopteri > Osteoglossiformes > Mormyridae > Stomatorhinus > Stomatorhinus walkeri. Next base: position 3,770,586 of record JAODUD010000019.1, on the reverse strand, counting down.
TATCAAGCTCCCCTGGACACATGGGCAGGTAGCCAGGCGCGGCCAGCAGTCAGGGACGATAACAGCTAGAGAGGAGATGCTTAGTCTCGATGCTGCCACTCAAGTGGAATGAGGACCACGGCAATGGCTGCGTTCACATTGCCAGTCTGAAAAAGCGTCTCAAAGCAGCTCTCTCTATGACAGTCTGCAGGACTTCTCCAGATGGAGACTAAAGAAAATTAGTTGCAGTTTGCTTAAGATTTTATAGAAAACATGTCAGGATAATTATCTCAAATATGGGAGGAAACAGCAGAGTCCAACCTGGGATCTGAGCCCATTACTTTGTGGTAGCAGGTCCACAGAATGCTGCTCTTATTCTCCTCGGTCAGTCTGCCCAGAACGGCTAATCATCTGCGCAGTTTTCCGCCTCGAGTTATGCTGATGACACATAATCTCAAGAAAAAGCAGCCGCTCAGTTTTGCTCTAACCCTGCGCCCCCACCCCACCCCTCCCAAAAAAAGGTGGACCTGACGGGGAGAGACGATATTGATCGGGGGTGCACAGACTGTACACCCGAAAAGTGCGTAATGCAGGCTGTGAACGCGGCCTTCTGTCAAAGACCCCCCCATCTTGGCCTGACTTTAAACTTCTACCTGACCTCCTGGCCAGGAAACGTGTGTCATGGAGGGTCTCACCAACAAGAGCAGCAGACCAGCAGACCAGCGGTGGGTGGGGAGAATGACTCACCTTGGCAATGATACTGCACAGCTGCGGCCCGTCCTGCGTCAGGGAGAGGAGGCTGCTGATGGCGCCCCCTATGGTGTAGACGTTGTCTGACGTCTCGATTTGACGGATCAGAATCTGTTAAGGGGTGGGAGGGGCTTCGTGAGAGTTCAGCTGCATGAAGCGATGGCGACTCGAGGGACGCAGCCAATACGACTGGCAGGTGAGAGGCTGCGGAGTTCGGAGCTGGCTGTCTGTCTAACGACCCGGTCACAAAGCGGGCGAATGTGACAGCTTCCAAAGTTAAAAAGGTTCCAGCTTTCATATCCTGTATAATCAGGTTATTTAGGAAAATGAAGGAAATGTTACATTTTCACAGAAAGCAAAGTACATTCCATCAGCCAGGTCTAATCGAACTCAGTTGTCTAGACTTATAGAGCACAGTAATAATTTATCGTTGTCGTTTTGCTACTGCAGCAATTTACGTAACCTTCCTCCCCTCTGGGTAACTACACATATTAATTATTTATAGTGCCAGTTTGTTTGTATAGGAATTTATTTCTTGTAAAACTGCCTTAAGGGGTAGTGATACAGTGAGGGTTAGGATGCCGGCCTACGGTGCCGATCTCACAGTTGGACCCCTAAGAAAGGCCCTTAAGTGCCAAATTGTTCCAGGGACTTTCTCAGTTGTACCTCACTTTAGATAAAAGTAGCTGCCAAATAAATTAAATTCTGCGTGGAATGCATGTTTCAAACATATCAGGACCTTGAGAGCATGAAACTTTGAGGATGAAAGTAGTGACTGAAATTCCAAGGATTTCTCCGCAGCTGAAATATGGAACTGTTACACGACAGCGTCCCCTTACAGGGACTACGTGTATTATAAACGACAGAGCGCCCCACAAAGATCTTCCTACACAACGAAGGCTTCCTACACAAGCCCTCACACGAAGTCAGAGAGGAGTCCAACTAACTGGTGCCTATGAAAGATGAAACCTTGGCTAGGCCTCCCGTTTTGGGTGGAGGCTATGGGCCCCCATTTTGCGTGTAGGCTATGGGCCCTGTTTTGGGTGGAGGTTATGGGCCCCCGTTTTGGGTGAAGGCTATGGGCCCCCGTTTTGGGTGGAGGCTATGGGCCCTGTTTTGGGTGGAGGTTATGGGCCCCCGTTTTGGGTGAAGGCTATGGGCCCCCGTTTCGGGTGGAGGTTATGGGCCCCCGTTTTGGGTGGAGGCTATGGGCCCCCGTTTCGGGTGGAGGCTATGGGCCCCCGTTTTGGGTGGAGGCTATGAGCCCCGTTTTGGGTGGAGGATATGGGCCCCGTTTTGGGTGGAGGCTATGGGCCCCCGTTTCGGGTGGAGGCTATGGGCCCCCGTTTTGGGTGAAGGCTATGGGCCCCCGTTTCGGGTGGAGGCTATGGGCCCCCGTTTTGGGTG
>JAODUD010000019.1:3750721-3765071 GCA_026784285.1 Stomatorhinus walkeri | reverse complement strand
GATGAAGGCCACCCGATGACGCACAAACGGTCCCTTCCGAAGAGAACCTTGGCTGAACTTGGTCAAAGATCAACCTAAAAAATGATCGATAATGCAATATGCTATGGAAACGGCACCTCTACCCCCCGCCCCAATCTGTCATTTCACAGCTGAGGAGTAGGTACACTAATAAGGAGCGTAAGAGAGTGTAAGAGCAAGCAAACTGCCCCTCCCCAGGTATAATGACCCAGGGATTTAACAGGGAATCCCATTGCTTTGGGAGATCAGCGAAATGGGAAATTAACACCTTTTGCAGACGGGGGCAAAACAACTCTTATCAAGGAAGAGTCATTGCCAGGCAAAAATGTTAGCAAAAGAGCCCTGTGCAGCCATGACAGCGTGTGACACACCCTGAATCCTCTGATGAGGGGGGCAGCTCAGCTGCAGAGGCTGGGTGCCGCTCCGCATATCTGAAGCATTCATAACAAACGCTCCTTTGTTTATTTACCCCTTCGCATACCTGCTAAGCAGATGTTTAAACTCACTCATTAGCAGCCTCGACGGCGTGCAAACACTGTGACAGGCAACCCAAGCCATTTTTGGTTCTGGCAACTGTTAGGATTGTTATTTTTTTAATGAGGCAGAAATGAAGCCTATTATTTACGCTCATGTACTCAGGGGGCATATGCTCCCGGCTAACACTCCAAGATGGAGGCTCAGTTTCCATTGGCCCAAACTACATATATCCCACCAGCTGCACTGCTGCCGTTTGTGTGTGTTTGTGTGTGTGTGTGTGTGTGAGATTGTGTGAGGGTTCGCATAGGTCACACTTGTCCCCAAAGTGTGATAAAACCTCAGACTTACTTTTGGGGACATTTTTCAGGTCCCCATTTGGATAACCTTAATTTTATAAAAATCTGGGATTGCAATCAAAAAAGTAAAAAGTGTCAAAACTTATGGTTAAGGTTAGGGCTGGGTGATTGGGATTAAAAATTTTCCCATAGAAATGAATAGAAAGTCCCCATTTACATAGGTATGCCAAAATGCAACAGCAGGCGTCTCTGCACCCCACCCACAGTGGGTTCCCTCTCTATGCCTATGTCCTGCATTCTTCGCAAAGTTGCCCAAGGTCACGGGTTCAAATATCTTTTCAATGCCGCACACGCCTACAGAAGCCCCAGCTTGGGGAATAGAGGCACGCAGGGGGGGCAGGCAGTACCACGTCTAACAGCGCTCAACTGTCCCACGTTAATCACCAGGGCTGCCCAAAAAGGTCACCGCTGCCATTACGCAGGCATGAGAAAATGCGCTTTGATACAACAATCAAACATACACTAGCACCATTTATCAGATAAAACCTTTTTAAGGAAATTAGATTCAAGAGGCACAGATTATCCCTAGTTAGCATTCAAAGCCTTTCATTTCACCAGTTCAGGACCCACCCCCCACCCTCCACTCGGTTAAAAAACATTTTAAAAACCCATAGCCATGCCTGAAATATTCCAAACGGTTCCTTACACGCAAGGTTGCGGCATTCCGCTATCTGATCAAGCACTGTCAGGCTTGCCAATCACAGTCCTCAATAAACCTCTGCATGGGAAAGGGAGGATGTAAAAACAGCCCTATAATACCCCTATGGGGTCCATGCGAAGTTTAAGGAGTGCTAAGACTCGCTCTACCCAATGTGTCACTCTAAGGTGAGACTCGCTCTACCCAATGTGTCACTCTAAGGTGAGACTCGCTCTACCCAATGTGTCACTCTAAGGTGAGACTCGCTCTACCCAATGTGTCACTCTAAGGTACTTGCTGCATAAAAACAGGCCAACGGCAGGTGTCTGTGACCCACATGAAATCAAACATCAGTGGTCGCATTCACAAATCCTTCATTTTACCGGTTTAGCAAGGGACTTTTTGTGGTTTATACAACAGTTAAACGACAAATGAACATCAGTTAAGTCTAATGTTGTTGAATCGGGTTATCGTGCCCAAGATCTGAGCTGCAGATTTGCTAAAATTTAAGGATTTTGACTTTAATGCAGAAGCTCTCTGTGTATCCTCTTAAAGCCTGTGGCCTGCTCCAGGAGACACCAGTCCAGAGGTCAAACATACCATCTTTTAAGAATGAACCTCTATCCATCCATTATCTATACAGCGTAATCCATCGCAATTTAAGAATGAACTTAATGTTGTTAACTCATTTTTAAATGTGTCAAGCTGAAGATCAATGTGGATATTGGGAGTCTGTACATGAACTGTATTTTCTGTATCTCCTCGGTGTCACGGAAAGCAATTACTGTGCAGGCAGTAAACAGCAGGGTCTGCCGGCCGCACCATGCGAAGCCATGTGGGTTCAGCCCGGCTCAGCGGTGTGTAAACAAGCACCGGCCCCCGGGAGAGCAACCATCACGCAGGGGGCATGATACAGCGAAACCTCAGCAAGAAGAAAGGCTCGAGGAACTGAAAGGAGGAGATCAACCAATGGGGCGCGAGGCCTTTGTCACACCTGTGGCAGAAGCGGAATCCTACAGACAGGAGAGGACACTTTAAAGTATATAACTGAGTAATTACTGAGGTGTGTATTCCGCAGCGTTTGTCAGAGTGCCACTCTGAAGAGTTATATGCAGAGGTCTATGTAGACATTGTGCTTTTCCATCATGGCCCAAACACATGCAGGTCCAGCAGACCGCTGCCTCTGAATTGCTATGTGTGCGTGTCAAGTTGATGAACCAACATCCTGCCCTGCGTGTCAATTGTACCTCCAGCAGGGAGTCACCCTATTCATCGTGTGACATTGATTACATAAACCTAACAATGGCAGACCGTCCAAAAACGGGATGAATCATGCATCCTAAAGCGGTACATTACATAAAGATGCCGTATCCATGATTTGGCTCCCGTTTCTGTTACTGGCATTGATAGTGACAGAACGCAGAGTCCCATTCGGTGTTTATTCATCGACGCACGCCGACTCTGAGGAGCAGACCCCGGAAGCCATGAGAAAGTTTTAGCCATGATTGCAGTCTTCATAAAGAGCTGCTTTGCACCATTGTGAAAAAATGCCCCCCCATCGGAGATGATCTATGACCCACAACTGTGAAAAGAGGGGGTGCTAATATTGACTAGAAATGCAGTGAAATTATTCCACTAAGACACACAAATGACTCACTTAAAGCCAAAATTCATTTAACAATTTAAAAATGGTGCGGGATTGAGACAGAGAAGCCAGAGGCGCACAAAAGGCATGTATGTGTAAATGGGTTTAAAGAATAACAACTAACTGGATCTGGAAGGCAGAGAGAGGTATGGTGAGAGAGAGAAGCACAGCAGAGTGACGCGGAGAGAGAGAGAGAGAGAGAGGGAGAGAGGGAGAGAGGACAATGGACAGGGACAGAGACCGGAAGAGGGGGTGACAGACAGAGAGAGACAGACAGAGGCAAACAGGCAGAGAGACAGAGAGAGAAAGGCTCCTCTGGCAACAGCAGGGGTTAGAACCCAGTGTGGCATCAAAACACAGCCAGCTCTGATGCTGCGCTTTCAAAGGAGGACAGCTCCTTAAAATGACCCTTATATCCATCTAATCGGTGCACGATTAAAGAAGGCCTCCCAAAAAATTTTAATTTTCATCAGAGGTAATTAAAGGTATCCAGTCCCCCCCTAGAAGTACACCACATTGCTACTGATGTCTAAATTGCGGCACAGAACAGAAAAGAATATATTACCAAATTTGTAAAAGATTTTTATTCCCTCCAAAATCTGAATTTGTCACGGTGCTCTGGAGCCTATCCTGGAAGCTAAGGGTACAAGGCAGGGAATAACCCACGGCGGGCTGCCAACCCATCACAGGGTGAGCACACACACTTCACTTGGCAACTCCACTTCCCCTTAGCATGTTTTTGGTTCCCATGACAAGAATGAGAGAGAACGCTCACGCAGCTGGACCGAAGACTCGAGGCCTGGTCCTGTGGTGTGAGGCAGTCATGCTAGCCGCTGCAAAAATGAAGGTGCCCCAAATGGAAGATGCCTCAACACTGAATATAAAATGCAAACCAGCACAGAACAGGCAGGGCATGTGGCAGAGGTGTGAGTGTTTTGGAAAAACTCATGCGATTCACCCATAAATTAGTGTCCCTTACAGTCAATGAGAAAAAATAATCCACACCCATCAGTCATGCAATACGATGTCAGGCATTCTGAGAATTCATCTGCAGTAACAGTAACAGGAATCACCAAACAGCGGGTCTTCGTGGACAGTGGAGGACAGAAAAAGCAGAAAGGAAAGATAAAAGTGTGCGTGCCACATTCCCCCTGTACAACCCAACCTCACAGGAAGGTGATTTCACACCCCCCATCATGAAAGGCGCATCCAGAATACAATGGGGGGCCCAGGGCTCACGACCCAAAATTAGCCCACAGGACTATCAAATGGCACTTTTTATGTATAAGCAAACTGATTCATTACACCGTGCGCTGCGGCGAGCAGGGGGCCCCTGCAGTTTCCGCTGCAGCGAGCAGGGGGCCCCTGCAGTTTCCGCTGCGGCGAGCAGGGGGGCCCTGCAGCTTGCGCTGCGGTGAGTAGGGCCCCCTGCAGTTTTCACATTTTGTTTGGTCAGGCTGTCACTATTATTTGATTTTGGGCCAAAGCATCCATTCAATTTCCTCTAAACAAGCACAGACGATACAGGGACCAATGTGGAAAATTGATTTTTAGAGTACATTTTATTTAGCAGGAGAAAGAGTCCAACATCAGGCTTCACCAGAGCTCAGCCGCGTCACATCAATTCAGTCAGACTGTTTAAGGTGGGGTCCGCGCCATGGACGCTGGCTACGGGCACAGCCCGTCCACCAGGGGGCACTGCGCACAGTGTTTGCAACAGTTCCCCCAGCCTGTGATACACTTGTGTGGTGTATGAGCAGCAATCAGTGAATGGGAGACGCGCCCACTTAGCCTCTGTGCAGAATCCGAGGCAATCCAAACAACACGTGCCATAAACAGAAGACCGATTAGTGCCATGCACAGCCCTCGTTAGCGTTTTATATGCATAGGGTGCTCCATCATTACTGTGGTGAAAATGGTCCACTGCAAACACACATCTCTCCCCAGAGTCGTTCTCACAGGTCTCTACTTTCCTAACTCATCTGTGGGACAAAGTTAAGGACTCAGTTTAAAAATAGAACTCTGGTCAAAAAAAGACAAAATAAGGCGGCCCCCCATCCCCACAGAGCCCGATCAAAGCCCATCAGGAGGGGGCCGTATCTGACTTCCAGATGTATCCTTAATCTCCCCAAACTGACACGTCAGCCTGCACCCCCCCCTTCCCTCACCCACCCCCAATCCGCCCCCGCTACCTCAGGAACTAACGGAGCGGCTGCTTCTGCCGCACGAATGGTCACAAACGCGAAGGACTTAATGCTGCGGAGATGGAGGGTAGCTCATTCCGACACGCCCAGAGCGACTCATCCGAGGCAGATCCGAGTCTGTAAGAAGCACGGGGACACGAGAGAGGGGCGAGTCGTCCTCGGAAGTCCTATTAAATTCATGGCCACGGAGCCTCTCAACCCAACGTCAGATCACATAACAACCCAACAGCGCCGTTACTGCGTCTCATCGCAAAGGGGAAGACGCCTGTTTCATTTCGCCTTTGTAGATGGAGAATAGAGGCCGGCAATGCAACGGAAAATACCGGCACCATGCCATCATCATCATCATCATCACCATCACCATCATTAGGCCTACTGCCAGTAATCGGCTTCATCAAGAGAGAGGAAGAGCTGTTCATAAATGCACGGCGAGGTGTTTTCTGGCAGGTGGGACGTCATTCCTACTCACCTTTCAGGTGGTGATAAAAGAGACTTAATGTGCCTGCTGTTTGGGGCCAACGCCATCCTCTCCAGCCTCCTGACGCCTCAGCATGGCACCTGTGATAGAGGCATAAACACCCCATCAATGCAATTTACCGCCATCACCATGGTAATGAGCAGCAGAGTCCCGGCACCGCTGCTTACACAGCGACCGACCAGCTGCTTGGGCCCCAGTAGTAAACTCCCCTTGCCTTATAAGAGGCGCTTAACACACTGTTTCTGCTTGAAAATCCTATTAAAGGAAAGTCATTTTTCCATAAAGCACCCCCAACACACAAAATAAATGTTTAGTTAGCAGTCAAAGTGATCAAATATGTGGAGTGGAAGTGGGGGAGCAGATTTATACAAACTGCGGGAATACAAAGAAAAAAAAACTATGAAAGGATTTGTATTTGAATTGGAAGTACAGACATGGGAGACTCCACAGCACTTTAATTGATTTTATAAAGACCAAGGTCAGAAGAATAAAGCGTCTATACACTCAATCACAAAGGAATGCAGTAGTGCAGCTCACCAGGAACCCAACCGCGGAGGCTGGAGGGGTCCATAATACCAGATATTTCCCTACAGCTTGCCAATACGTCAATACATTTACCATGACCACTATTCCCACAGTCTGCTACTGGGTCCTAACTCCCACAAGTTTACTTTCACAGATGGACCCAAAAAAGTGACATCATTGTTTAGTGGGGAAAAAAGCAAGTACACACACTAACTTGAAATGTTTTCTTTGTTTGTATACATGGTAATAACAATCTCCTGGCTTCAGAGACAAAAAGTGTTGCACATTAAGGAAAATTCTTCCTCCATCCCTAAAAGATACCAATATGGCTGCCCAGGCTGTTAATGAAAAGCGATTCTTCCTTAGTTTAAGCCAATTATAAAAAGCGTGCCTGTCTTCATTTCAGTAGCATACTGTAAACACGTTCTTGCCAAACAATGAAATGGACACCATTTCAAAAGCCACCAGTACCAAACAACTCAGAACCAGAGGAATTAAACAAAAAGCAAAATTAGCCCGGTAACAATGTCTGACAAGCACTCTTGGGATCTATTTTCTTTTTTCCTAGCAACTTAATTATCAATAAAGCTCTCATACAGAGCAGCAGTGAGCCAGCCAAACACTCTCGTATACATCCCTTAGCTGGCCGAGTGCCACTCCATGACGGTACTTCCGTCGGCGGTCTCTAACGATGGATGTCTGGGGTCCTCTGCTCGAGTCCGGGAAGCACAGGGACCTAGACTCATCCAAATCCATGGACACGCCTGATGTTTTTACTTCAGGAAAATTTACTCAGCATATACGGTGATAAATAATGTTTTTGGGGCGTGCAGATCCCAAGCTTTAGAAAACAGAACGTCACGTGATGTCTCGGTAAAGCTATTTATTTTAACCCCCCCACTGCCGTCGGCGAGTTGAAAGGACCCAACTGTTGCTCCTTACTGGCAGCCTGCTGGTGGGGCTCCGCAAGGCTCCTGTTTCCCAGACGCCATATGCTGAACGCCAGAAGCTGAACGCCAGAAGCTGAACAGAAGCGCGGCAGAGAATTGGGGCCGACCGTCTTTCTGCCAGATAAACACGCCTCTACTTATTAACTGTAATAAGCATATTTAATAAGGGTATTCATCCAAAAATACACACAATGTACTATTGTTGATGCTTTGTTAACCAGGTGTATATTTATGAAAACAGAATCTGATAAAAAGTGGTAGAGCAGCATTAACCATTCCAGAATTATCCTGAAATTTACAACTGTGAAATAGTTTTTTTCCTGTTCTTTATATAGAGAAGGCCTGGAGGCAGGATGGACAGGAGAGGGGAATCTCCGTGGGTCATTTGCTGTGATGCTCGTGGCCGTCCCTGTGCAGTGGAATAGCAGCCAGCTAATTCGGCAAGAGGCCCGTCCCTGTGCCAGGGCCCCGGAAAGCGAACCCGAATAATTCCCAACATATCCCTTCTGCAGAGACATGATCAACACCTCCTGTAAGACTCCTGTCTTCACGAATAGATTGTGCCTGGAAAACACACACACTGCCCCTTTTGTTTCATGGACCTGAGATGTGAGACACAAAAAAACTCAGAAAGTGTGGGATGGGATCACTGACCTCTCTCATCACAGTTTGGAGGAATGTGTAAGTCCAGTCCATATAGACTAATGCTGCTTCAAGGGTGGTGGGCCGACCCGCGCCCACCCCAGGGTGGCAAGGCACTGCACCACCAACAGCAGGCCAGAGGACCACGTCTTCACCCAGAAACGGCACAAAAGCCAGAACTGGAGAGGAGACGAGAAAAGCACTGCAGTCCGTTCTTTGCGGAACACGCCCATGCGTGGTGGAAGCCAGTGAGCGGACCAGACTACCAAGCCAACTGGGAGCACACGAGGATTTCATACTGAAACATGCCGCTTTTCCTAGTACTAGTGACGATATTCATCCGGCGTTTTTCACGGTCCCATATCCTACTCAACACCAACTGTCAATAGACAGCCCTCTTTCTGCAACAAATCCATGTTGCTTTGCACTGGTCTACGACAAATATAATGCTGGGAATCAGCTGAGGTGCAGAAAGTGTATGTCGTGATAATAAAGCATTTCACAGAGGAGTGTATATTTAAACAAGTTCATTACCTCCAAGGGTAAAATCGACAGCATTCAGCCACAGCTCAGTATTATGAAACAGTACCCATTTAGTTCATTAAAGCACCTCAAGCAAAACAAATTATGGTCTGTTTTTGGGCTTTTTTTGTTTTTTACATCATGCATGAAATATTTATGATTTTGCCAAAAAACAAAAGTCGTTTGTGGCCCAGATGGAACACAGGACAGTTTACAAACGTTCTCAGCTGTGCCTTCAGAAGACTGGAAGAGAACAAAAGCAAAACCGTAACTTTTATAAACCTCATGCGCAGACAGACCATAAGTCAGACACTGCAGCCTGTCTGGAAGATGTTTTGATAATGGGCAGCAGGTGAATCCCCAGTACAGGGAGCTAGAGAGGCCTGAAACACAGCCAGCACCAGCCCAAACACAGCAAGCTCCAGCACAAACACAGCAAGCACCAGCCCAAACACAGCCAGCACCAGCCCAAACACAGCCAGCACCGGTGCAAACACAGCAAGCTCCAGCCCAAACACAGCCAGCATCAGCGCAAACACAGCCAGCACCAGCCCAAACACAGCAAGCTCCAGCCCAAACACAGCCAGCACCAGCCCAAACACAGCAAGCTCCAGCCCAAACACAGCCAGCACCAGCCCAAACACAGCCAGCACCAGCCCAAACACAACCAGCACCAGCACAAACACAGCAAGCACCAGCCCAAACACAGCCAGCACCAGTGCAAACACAGCCAGCACCAGCCCAAACACAGCCAGCACCAGCCCAAACACAGCAAGCTCCAGCCCAAACACAGCAAGCACCAGCGCAAACACAGCCAGCACCAGCCCAAACACAGCAAGCACCAGCCCAAACATAGCCAGCACCAGCCCAAACACAGCCAGCACCAGCACAAACACAGCAAGCTCCAGCCCAAACACAGCAAGCACCAGCCCAAACACAGCCAGCACCAGCGCAAACACAGCCAGCACCAGCCCAAACACAGCCAGCACCAGCCCAAACACAGCAAGCACCAGCGCAAACACAGCCAGCACCAGCCCAAACACAGCCAGCACCAGCCCAAACACAGCCAGCACCAGCCCAAACACAGCCAGCACCAGCACAAACACAGCAAGCTCCAGCCCAAACACAGCCAGCACCAGCCCAAACACAGCCAGCACCAGCCCAAACACAGCAAGCTCCAGCCCAAACACAGCCAGCAGCAGCCCAAACACAGCTAGCACCAGCCCAAACACAGCCAGCAGCAGCCGAAACACAGCCATCCGCGCATCTGCGCTCCACACACTCCCTGCTCCATATTACCACAAGTCACTGGAAACTATTTCCAGACAAATTCTGAGACGATCTTTGTATGCGGTCAGAATAACTGCTGAGGGTCCAAGCAGAGCTGAAAATACAACTGCAGCATCCCCCCCCCCCAAAAAAAAAAAAAAACTTTCCAGAAAAACCACTGCCTTGATACTCAGGACTTTACTGGAGAGGCTTGCCAAATGCTATACAAAACAGCACTCAAAGTACAAAAGCAATGTTATGCTGCCGGGAAGTTATGAATTATCTCACTTAAATTTTCAGTGGAAAGGGACATTTTAAAAAGCAGGTTTAACTTGTAAAAAAATCCAAAAACTGTCAAACTGTTCTACAATTTTGAACTTAATTTTGATTTCAATGTCTATGGTGTGACATCATAATTACAATCACTGATAAACCCCAGTCCACTAGCTGCAGCGCTAAGAGAGGGACCCGTTTCTGTCACATGGGAACGTCAACGTCACGTGGAAAGGCAGCTACCACAGTTTCACTTGGAGAGTAGGGGGTTAGCGAGACAGTGAATATGGGAGCCCATCGTGACCACATCGGGCAGGCTGGCCAATCACGGGCCAGTCTCCCCGAAACACACTCTGCACCTGAGGTCCGGAAGACAGCTGGGACCCAAAGAAGGGGGTTTCAATAAAAACTGATCTATCAGAAAATGACCAGAAGTGCCATTCCCCCACAAATCTATCAACATTACATGCTAATAAACAACCTCTAACATTTCTAACTTATTTCTCAGCTGAACTAAAGAAAGAGGCATCCAGTAGCTGGCTAATAATGTACAGAACCACCAAGCCTCAAATTAAAAGGCAGACAGTGACAAACAAACTATTTTTAGCATTTCTTTCTTTTCCACATATGTGTTCAGTGACATGTGGTTCAGCTGAATTCAATACCTGGCCTTTAATTTAGTCTTGGACTATGTCTGTAGCTAAACTTCCTTGAAGAAGCTCAGGAGAAGCAAATACACACAATGTACTATGTTCACATGGATGTTCACAGATCCAGATCTGATTTCAGGGTGGTGGGTGAAGAAGAATTGGGAGGGCGGGGGTTGCTGCCTGTTAAATTTGTCGACCGACTCGGGGAGCGCTGGCAGTATAATCTCTCAAGGTTGTTGCCATCTCCGCTGCCGAATAGCAGAATTACATTTTACCTCAACGCAGCTTGAGAAGTTTGGCCAACTGGATGAGAGTGTTTCCTAAAGTCTCAATCATGTCAGTCAAAAGAAAATGACAGGTAGAGCAGTCTGTGCCCACACAGCATTGCAAGGACACTCAGTAACGCTCAGTGAGGGTGCTGTGCATCTCTGCAGGTTAGGAGCCCAGAAGGTTGTCAGTTTGAACACCTAAAACTGCTCTAAGGCTGTTGAGAAAGACGGTAGGTGTGGTTCTCTGATCCCAAGCTTGCTCTTTCTCATGTGTCTCAGGATGACACTTTGGGGACCATGCCTTCTGGGGGAAAGAAGCTCGCATTGATGCAAAGGAGACAACTGTGACCAGCAGGGCGGCGACACTGAAAGCGGGGAGCACGCAAAGAGGCAGTGCTTCCAGGGCTAATTAACAGACCGTCACACGACGAGGCACCATGTGGCCTTTAAAAAGCACTGGAGGTCATTTGCAGAGTGTTGCAGCAACGACTGCAGTGTTTATCAGTCTGGTTCTTGGAGACCCACAGAACCTACACGTTTTCACTCATGAGCTGGGAGGGACTGCAGGTCCCCCCGTACCGGATTAGAAAACACTGCTGAAGCACAGTGGATCCTTCACAGAGACAGTCTGCTGGTGTGCACAGTGCACAACGTCTGTGACCCAGCCGACACACGCAGAGACATATCTTGACACATCCCTACCTGTGGCCCAATGGGAAGCCACTCCCATGACCTGCCACTCCCATGACCTGCAATGGCGGCGAAAACCTGGACCCAAGAGGAGCCCCACAGCCAGCGAGCTGGAAGCCTGCTTTCATTCCCCTCCTCATCTCTGGCCTCCATAAGTAGCTATGGAAGGTTAAGCTCCATGCTCGAGACCCTCTGATTATTACCCCGACAGACTGACTCCCATGTATGGCTAAATTATCCGCATGGTGGTGAACCAAAAAAGTGACAAGTATTTTAGCCCGCCTGCTTTCCAAAAGTATCAGATCTCCAGAATGCAGCATTCCCCCCTCCAATCTCCCGTTTAGTGCATTTTCTGCTTTTGGTATGTGGCATTTGCCGGGGGTCAGATCAGGTCACCATGCCCTCCTGGCGCTGGTCACTGACCCGGTAGTCGGGGCCATGGATCTCTTGCTGAGTTCCCATAGCAGGGCCTCAGGCACCCGTCCCTGGCATGAGTAATACAGCCTAAACAAGGTGCTTCCTCCACACCCAGGCCTGTACAGGCGCCCCACCTGCCCTCTGCAGGGCCTAACCCTACGAGCAGACAGCACCGAGAAAGGCTGCCAGGCTGTGTGAAAGTACAGGCAGTGCCCAGGTTAAAAACATCCGAATTACAGACAATTTGCACAAATGGACCGCCATTAAGCCCATCCTGTTAAAAATGAAGGTGAAATACAAAGGTTCGTAATAAGTGATTTGTGACATTCCATGGCTTCAGTGATTGGTCAGCTCGAGTTTCAGTACAGTATTGTATGTAGGCACTTTTACTATCACAGTATTATTACTATTCTGTATTTTATCATTATATTTTCCACTCACCTGCAAATCTACCTAAGGACAGATTTAGTCGTTCTTAACCTGGGGACGGTCTGTATTGCGCCGCAAAGCAGCATTTTCTGAGTCACAATTTACAACAGCTAAAGCTAAGAGTAAATGGGTAAACGCACACAAACAAGCAGCTACAGACCTCAAGCCTGACAGGCTTCCACAAGCTTGCTGACCCGAACCCTTCCCCCCACCAGCTGGAATTGAGGCCTCCGCTTTAAAGGTCCATGTTGACGCACATCATGCTGGAACCTTCTGAAGGACAACTGCAGGTAAAAGGAAGCCTTCACCCAGATCCCTAGGCACAGCGATTCCCTTTGGTGAAGTGTGTGTGTGTGTGGGGGGGGGGGGGCTATACACATGGGTGAACATGAATGCAGGAAGAACGTAGCCGGAAACCCGACCAGGACCCAGACACTGTGACAGGCCACACCTGACACCACCTCCCTCAGGCAAAGACGGCGTCCTGCTGAATAATAAACGAGTGGAAGGTGACACCCCCACCCACGGCCGACTGGCGGGGGCCTCCCTGCTCATGGGCAATAAGGGTGCTCCACCGAGGGGTCGAGGATGGGGTTAATGTCCAGCTTGTGTTCCCAAATGCCAAGCAAAACTCCTCCGAGATTAAGGAGAACCAAATTTGGCAGAACTTGTGCTGACCCACTGAAAAATAAAAGTAGGGTATTTCCATTTCCCGAGACTCTGTTTGCTGGTAATATTCCTGTGTCATTTTGAATGCTGGGGCTATTTTCACTGTTTTCAACCACTATCCGGCAGCATAGGCATATATATTTATATATATCTCAGACACACACACGTTAACCAGTGAGATGTTCTGCAAGCCAGACAGCAGGTTTAGGGTGGGTTTGGGGGGGGTGTGCTATTGGGGGGCCCAGCTGGTTGTCATTAAAAAGGGCGTTTTCATGGATTTAGCACCCGCTCCCAAAAAAAGCCCTCAAGCCAGGAAAATCAAGCCGTTCTTCGGAAGAACCAAAAATCCCAGAGGGGTCTTCAAAAGGTACGATCAAAAACACATCGGAGTCCAGATAAAGGGTGGGCAATCACAGGGGCTGACCGAGAGCGTCATTCCTGAGCAGAGATAACAGCAGAATTGCTACAGGAGGCCGGTTCTCCCCAGTGGATGAAGAGACGCGGGAAGAGAACACTGAGGACATGGGGGTCAGACAGACCGGCGCGGCAATTAGCGAAGACGGAAGGTCCACAAGGACGGCACGAGCTTGCAGACAGCTCCCTCAGGGGCTCCCTCCTGCTAATGCGCCTCCTTAGGGACGCTGTGTCTCCCAGTCGCGTCGTCCGCACTCACAAAACGAGTGTCCATACACTTACTCTTCCACACACACACACACAGAGAAGACAAAGACTCGTGCCCAAGTGGTGTGATTAAAGATGAAAGCCGAAGTAGTGGTGTTGCCCATTGGGGATTTCGTTACTCACCCTGTGCGAGAGGCCCGCGTTTCAGCCGCGCCACATTTCTGCGTGCAGCTCCTTAATTAGAGCGTGGCTTTGGAGGCTCTGAGTCAGCCTGGCCGGCAGAAGCGGCCCGTACACTTTCCAGCTCCGAAGACCCTGCATAGCTCAGGTCAACCCGCCCGTGAAGCATTTACTCATCCGGAACCTTGGGGTTCTTTAAAGAAATCATGCAATGATTCCCCACCACTCAGATGGACACATTTCACATGCAAAACATTAACGTACCAAGGAATGACCGTTCCCACAATTTAAGCCAATGGCCTCCTGCCTTACAGATCAGAACCACCAAAGGTAACAGCAACAGGCATAAAATTCCTGTTTTTGTTGGGAAACCATCTGACTCCAATGCTAATTTATTTTCTTCTACAGTGGAAGTAATTAATTACGCCC
>JAODUD010000019.1:3736460-3750621 GCA_026784285.1 Stomatorhinus walkeri | reverse complement strand
AAAGTAAAGTTCCTGAATGGACTCCTGTTGTTGTGTCCTTTCCTTCACGCCTCCATGTCTGCAGAAAACTACAGTAAACTACAAGCGAAAAAAAAAAAAAGCCCGACCACTGAGGAATCACTACCATCTCCGCTCCAGGTGGGAAGTCAACAGCTGGAAGCCCATCACACTGCCTCCACTGGTGGCCTCACTGTCACCATGGCGACGCCGCCAGGCACATCTCCGCAGCTGCTACGGGGTTCGATTCAAATCGCTTCCATCCAGCTGCAAGCTGAAAGTTTTGCTAAAACTTCCCTGGAGATAGAGAGTGAGCTTTGCACTTCGCACTCTCTACCCAGAAGATTTCAAAATCTGCATTTTGGTTTTGAGAGGCACCTAATGCCAGGGGGCCCCTTATCAGGAGAGAGGATCAGCCAGCTTCACTTTTTCCACATTAAAACAAAAGGCCACAAACCCCAAGTTCACGGAATCGCTGGGCAGTAGCCGCCTTGTGGCTGAAATCTGTGGAAGCCAGAACGTTGCTGGAGATCCAGCAGGACTGCTGAACGAACCCGACCACTGAAGTGCAGCAGCTCATAACCAGCATGGCAGCATCAAAACAACTGACATAAGGACCTAAGACTGAGAACAGAGCATTCTCTACATGCATGGAGGAGAATCCCGTGCAGGGGGCGTGGCCTCGAACCCTTACTAAGAAGTCCCCTCTCCTTTCGTAAGATATGGAACCTGGTCACACTGATCAGGGGGATGTCACTCACTCAAACCGACAGCCCCCACCACATTCTCGACGGTTATTGATCACAATCACACAAGAGCTTCGTCCCCAACATGGGAACCGACATCACTCCTAATGCACTATGCCAACCCAGCATCAGGCACTGAAGGCAGGCTGAGAAGATGACTCATTCGTACCCTCCATACCCTCAGCACACCGCTTGCTACAAATACATAATTAAATTAAAAACAGCCAGGGAGACTGGAGCACCTCAGCCCACCCTCGTGGGACACAGCACCACGCTGAAAGCCAGCCATAGTCTGGGGATGGGGGGGCGTGCAGACGGGAGTCCAGTGACCATCAGCATTTTCTCTCCCCTCCCCAGACAAAGCCAAGCTCCTCAGTCTGCCCATAACAAGGAGGGTACTTACAGACCAGAAACCAGAGGTTACAGAACAGGACTCAACTCCAGCAACGAAAGAGAAATTATAACAAAGAGCCTTTTCTATAAAGGCACTGGAGAGAAACTGGATCCGCACGTCCCAGCTAAGGAGAACCCGCTTAGGCTGGGCCCTAGAGCCTTAAAACACTCACAATAAAAGCATTTAACGCCTACACCTACAGCTCAAATCCAAACGATAATCAGCACAGATCAATCAAGACGAACTCAACACCACTCTGGATTTCAGTTTTACTTTAGGTCAATTTCACAGAATGGCCATCGAGCTTGGATGATGTAGCAATATGCCTGCAAGATCAGTGGAGCTCAGAGGTAAATGGTATTTAACAAATACACATAGTAAATTACCCAGAGCAAGACTAACTGCTGGTTGAGAGAACGGGAGTCTGCCAGATCATACAGGTGAAGCCTCATTGGTAACCATCATGCTACAGTCAAACATCTCGAAATGTGCAGACAGACCCCCCACAGCTGAAATCAAATCTACTGTAACTAGGGATCAGTGGGTAACACATGCATCCTGTCAACACATTATCTCAGTGAACCATTTAATACTCTTATATAAGAGAGCTGATCAAAAAAACTATTTTTTCCCCTGTGCTGATGTACCCATCTTTATAAAAACGAAGGAAATACAAAACTGCAGCATCCCGATTCGAATTTAAGAGGGTAAAAGTAAGGGAATGAAACACTTTTAAACAGACCATGGAAAGGGGAGAAGTAGATAAAGCACAAAGATGGTTGATCATGTACAAGAACACAGAGACAGAGCTGAGTAAGTCAGCAAAGCCCCTAAACCGAATCGGAGAATCCATCACAACCGACTCGGGGGTAGCCACTGTGCAGGACTGATCCACACTCTCCACCAAAGAAGCCCAACCCCAGATAGAGCCTTGATTTCCCCATGAAACACCTGATTTAGGCTCAGAAATTGAACGCAGATGACAGGAGACTCTAGACTAGAGAGTAGACGCATGGAGGAAGAGACATGAGCTGTTTTTGAAGAATAAAATGACTTGCGAGTTGCGAAGACTTACCCAGAATGACAGAGTGCGCCTCAAAGTGCACCCAGCTTGCGGAGCACTTCACTACTGACTTCTGTACCCCACCGAAGTCAGCTCAGTCTACAATGACCTGAGGATTTTCCCCTTTCCTTTGCAACTCCGTGTCAGTGAAGTAGCACGGCATAGTTTTACGCTGGGCTGCAGTCCAAAGAGACATGAAACTATTCTATTTCTGTCTGCCACACCAACACGAGGGCTGTACTTTTAAAGATCCTGCGGTCAAGCACGCAATTGCAGTGACCGGCAATGGTAAGGGGTAATTGCAGACCTCATCAGCTTCTACTAAGCTGCCAACAGGACAAGGTAAATTACTTTAAAGCCCCACAAAAACAACACTAGCAACATAAATAAATGTAAAACTAAAATCCAGATGTCTAGCTGAGAGGAAGAGAACGAGCGACTGGAGGAAAAGACGAGCTTATGCGCTACCTCGGCAAAACGCACGTGAAATCATAAAAATAGCACGAAATATGCGCGATTTCAGACGGCAAGGGGGTGTAGTCTGGGTACGTATTATTGTTGGAGTGCTACCATGAAAAATTCAGGGTATCCCTTTTCACATGAACTGTGGAAATTTCTGTCTCCCGGAAAAGCGCAGGAGTAAAAACGCATGTGCGTGTAAGTGAATGTGCCGACAGTGTGGTTTGAGTTACTGAGGATCGCCCAGGGCTTTGGACTGGAGATGCGAACTGCTTACTTCGCAGATTCGTCTGGTTAGTGCGTGACACAGCCAGCAGTTGCACTGTCACCCATCAGACAGCGCTTTACATCGTGCATGCAATCGTATTAGACACATAACGATGGTAGCCTCCTTACTACACTATTTCAGTCGCAGGACCAAACGCGGACAGCTGTTCACCATTAGAGCCGTGTTTCCCATTGGCAAAGCACTGAGTTGCCGAGAGAGACAAACTTCTCAAAAGAAGTCTATGATCCCCATAATTATCAAAGTCTGTAGAGGTTTTCTGGTCTGAGAAAACTTTCCATTTAAATTCCATTATGATCCAAGCCTCCAGACTTATTTAATTCCAGACCTAGTCCACGAGTACAATAAAAAGACTGCAAAAACAAATTAATGGTGAGAGAAGATTTTGGAGCCGCCTAACTTTGCATTGGGGCGTCTATTAACGCTACAAAATATATTTTGCTTTCAGGTTTTTATACAGGCTATATACTATACTACCGCAGCAGGTCGGCTCCTGAGCTCCGCCTTCTGACACATTTTGTATTTTATTATAATGTTGTTTTAGAAATTGTTCATGAAATTGATATTTGCCGTAGCATATATTTTTACTTATTGGAGGATACGTAACGCTTGATAAAACCTTAAATTTCAGGTTTCATTACTGTTTTTGGGCCTGCGAGGTTCTCATATTAGTAGCCAAGGGTTTTCTAAACATCTCTTAAAACGCATCACATGAATTACATCCTAGCTTACATTCACCTGCTTCAGCAGCCACCTATTAAAACGGCCACTGTCCCACAGGGGACCCATTCGTTTTCATAGACACATTAGCAGTCAAATTAAATCGGTTTAGTCATAAATAGAGGATATACACTGGGCAGTCCATCCATCCATCCGTCCGTCTATCCATCCATCCATCCATCTCTCCGTGCATCCATCCATTCATCTACTAAAACCGTCTGTCCTCGCATAGAAATAAATCCACCTTTCACCTGAAGATTTAATATGCATAGTACTCTGCTTAACAGCTATCGTCATCTTATTACGCGCAGAAAAAAATCTGGATAAAATAAAAATAACAGGCCGATATACAAAAACAAAATCGAAAACATTAGGCTTAATTCATTTATTTTCAGTTACTTTTTTCACATACGGGTGGCTACTGTAGTTATGTCATCTATGCAGAAACCTAAAATTTAATGCATTACATTCACGGATGGTACAGGTGGATGCGGTAAACATAGATAAATCAACAGGCGTGTTGAAAACATGCAAAACGTTTACCTTCCTAAGAGACAACTGCGCTTAAAGTCTCGGTTTTTCCGACACCAACTGACTTTGGCTAGAATCGGACTTAGGAAGTACCACAACTCTACAGCAGCAGACGTGAGGAAATGAAACGCAGACAATTGTTCATCTGCAGTCTTGAATACTACTTCGATGACTATTATATCGCCACCTGCTGGTGGATCTCAGAAGAAAACCCAAAAAATTGAAGCGTGCCGAGTCTCTGTAGATTCTCCTGTTGCAATAGCTGGATATTTTTACTTGAACATCCATCCGAGCACAAGCTGTTACACTACGTATAAATTATAGTATCGGTTCACGTCATATAACTTCATATTTAGACAATCAAGGGCTAAAACTCCCGCATGTCCGATTCACAGAAGCAGTGATACAGTATGGGCTATTTATTAAAACGTCGATTTCTTTCGCTTATCTTTCTTGATCGGAAGAAACATCTAAACGCAGATTCGTCTATGGCTATTGCTTGGGTCACATGGTTTGTAAAATACGAGGCAGATCTTACGAGCTGGGCTTAGAAGGCTTCACATGGCCCCTACGAGATCCATAAATCTGCACAACAGCTATTACAGGCAGTTAAAAGCACTAATATTTATTACTGCCACCACCAGCAATACAAATCAGCTGCAGATCAACCGATTCAGCAAATTCAATTCTGTATATTCAATATTCAGAATGTAACACGTGGCTTTACGAGTTTTTTTTTTATTATTCGACGTGAGGAAATAACTGAGGCAACATTTCTGAGCGATAAGGTTCATGCAGAATCCGGCGTCTCATCGCTTTCTCCGTCGGGTCGTCCTACTGTGCTTAATCAGACTGCGGACTAATCAAAGCAAGCAGTAGCGCATAACAGCGAGGATTAAGTGTTTACAATGGTCTGCTGCTCCCAGACATTATGTCATTTATCAGGCTAGTTTTCTTGTTATATCTCCTGATAGTCCTATATTTCCATGTTGTTGGCTGTATTTCCATAATCACCAAACTGAGAATCTTGAACTGTTAGGATCTGGACTAGGCTTTCGGTTACTAGCGTTCTATTGAATTGTCCCACTGGAGAATTTAGTGAAAGATACCTTTCCAGCGGTTTCCAGAACTGGGTTCAACAGTTTGTGTGCTGTTTGGCATTTAAAGCATTGGACCGTCCAGCAGATACACCTAGTGAGTAAAACTGAACATTATGGATGCGCCAAGTGACTAAGGAAAGTCTGGTCAGTATGAAGGATAGTTCGTCTTTTATGTGTAGGGCTTGGCAGACAGATACAGTTGGCAAATACAGCTACACAGGTACTACGGTGACTTTAATCGCTTAACTTTACTTGTCAGACTCTGCGGAATAAAACGAGTAATCCAACCCAAATGTATCTAAAATACATTTTAATCTTGCTGAAATTAACATTTGTTACAATATTAATTTTATAGATTTTTATGTTCTTTTTTAATATACTATACAATCATGTCACGAAAAGTGTTTTACATCAAGGCACAAGACAGGGTCAATGTGAAGGTAGCGTCCCGCTTTAATATAGGCCTACCCCCTCCCCCCCAGCGCGCTACTCGGACGGATGGATAACAGCGGGTCGCATGACACATATGTTTACGTTAAAAGAGAAGTATGGAACCAGTGCAGTTTTCCGTTTATTTCAAACAAATCCGTATATATTAAAAAATGTAGTTTTCTGTACTTTGAGGTTCTATGACCATATACATTATGAAAGTGCTCTATTTGATCTTTTTTTTCCATTTTCGACGAAAAGCAAAAATCATACGATCAGGAAAAAAATGCAAGAAGTCAATCCTGTTGTCTGCACGCCGTTCTGCTTCGTATGAGGGTCCGTTTTTCGTGTGCCTGAAAGTGAATGTGATGAGCGTACCCCTGCAAAACAAGGAAGAGCAGAAAGGTCAGCTTCCTGCGACTCACTCGAAATCGATCTCTGGATTATTCATTAATATACTTCCTTACTGCAGTTGATGTCGAAATAGAAAAAGGTCATTCTTGACATTTCACGTTCATTTGGATAACTATGAAGATCACATTAATTTAATGTAATTATTATTAATGCATTAATATTATTTTCTTATAGGCACTGGTTATAATAGTGCCCCTTGTGGCCTAGGTTGTTGATTAATATACCTGAGAAGTGTGGGACAGAGCAGGTGAACAGACATAGTGACGTGACTATACTCACCGCCATTCCCGAAAAGGCTCACATGGAGGTACTTCTCCTCCGCCGGCCAAATGCCTTGGCTCCTACGTTGGTGGGGACGAAGTTGCGGTTGCCCATGCCCCCCGACCGGCTCAGGAAGTCCGCCAGGCGATGAGTGACGCAGGTAGCGGTGTTGCAGGCTCGCTTCTGCGCTGTCACGCTGCTTCGGGAGACAGGACGCGGTTACTGCAAGCCGCACAGTATACATGTCGCCGGACGTCTTAGAAATGCCACGCTACTGTGGAAGTGGTGTGATTGCAAATCAAAATATTTTTCTTCCATCAAACATTACACTTCATCTAAATACAACGTACGGATAAGGACTACTGGTAATGAATCTGCAGTATAACAATTAACTGCTTACCTGAGCCCCTTGGAAACGTCGAGATAAAGTACGACTTAGTAGCAAGGGTTATTAAAAATGGGTCAGCAGCATTTATAATGACATGCATTCATATGTAGCTATGCTTGAATAAAAGAGGGGGGACATTCTGGTAAAAATAGGTTTATTAGGCATGAAACGCAGTCAAGCTTATAAGAAGGATTTCATATCAGTTATATGTAAGTTTTATTACAGTACTATTGTTATTACTCTGGGTTATTAAGCTACTTAAAAGCCTATTTTCTGCATTTTGCAGGTTTAAGTAAACCAGTGTAACTAAATTCATCAGCGTTTGGTTGATTTTTATTGTCTCATTATTCTTTTTCCACATCGTTCTCTGTCGAAATAGGGAAGTATCATCACATTAGGAATATTTAAAGGGTCTTTAGTTCTGTTTCGAGGGTGTCAGTCAAGCAGACAAGATCCACATGCATCACAGATTAAATCAAAACGAAGGAGCAGGAAGACAGGGCGGCAGGGGAGGGTGGGGGCAGCAGGGGAGGGGGGGCGGCAGGGGAGGGGCAGAGCTGCCTAGTTGTCAGTGTGGGGCTCCCTGTCGCTCCCGATGAGGCTCCGCTTCCTGCCCGGCGTGTCCGCCCCCACGTCCGTGCGCGGGACGGCCTGCAGCTTGTGCAGCTCTTGAGACAGCTTGCCCAGCACACACGTGCTGAGGTTGGAGCAGCGCTTGGACATGCCTCTGTCTGGGCTGTGGGGAGAGAAGGACATGCGGAGACAGGCTCGCGGGAACAGCGGCATGCGTCCGCCTCGTCGTCGTGGCAACCTCATCCTCCCCTCGCCATGCAGTTAGGCCTGCTGATGCATCGTTTAGCCTGGATGCATCTTAAGGGAAAACGGCATTCTTCCAAACCATGCTGAATGGGACATTCCCAAACCATGCCCCACCCCACCTGCACTCTCTAGGCACTACCAGCTGTCATCCTGTAAGCATGCTCTACCCTCATCTGCCAACGTGGCTGAAAAACACAGATCCGGTCATTACTGGTGTCATGCAGCATTTTCCTCTTGCACAACTTAAAGGGATCATGCAGCCGCAAGCTGTCTCTCGCATAGCAGACAAACAGACTCTGGAACACTCAGACTCATAACGTGAGTAAAGAAATCAAAACCAGTCCATGCGGGATGGATCGACAGAGAACTGCCCAACAGGAACTTGGAACTCCAAGCCTAGGGATGGTAATGTGGTCCTTGCTCTGGGCACATACCTCGAGACTCTAATCAAACACTTGCAGATCTGAGTTCTAGTTGAAATGGTGTGGTATTGCTCCGAAACAGAGTAGAAATTGATGGTTAAAATAGAAGAGTGAACCACTGAATACTAATTCACCTGCCACATCATGCCAAATAATGGCAATAGAATGAATTGGTTCATTTTAAGTGAGCATTTTATATCATCCAATTTGCAGAGAACATTCAATGAAGCTGTTGAGCTTCCAAAGAGGTCGGTACCTATTTCCGTCGTTCTCCTTTTGGTCAAAATCTTCCATCGTCATTTCCAAGACCTCTTTCATTATGGCATTGAGCAACCGCTGAGCTTCATAATTTGACAGTGTGACTTGGTCTGTCACAGAGTCCAAGCCGGGTCTGCAGGCAAACAGGGGGAAGATGAAAGTTATATCAGACATGTGAGGAATTATTGCTGTGGCTTTCAGAAAAAAAATTCTGGGAGTGTGTCACTATCATTCGTTACTACAATGGACCCCAGCCAGAATCAAAACAATCTGCTAAAAGTATCCCACTTAAAATCTGTCAAGGAGCCAAGTTCAAATTTATGATGTCCCCTAATTCTGAAAATGGAGTGCAGCATGAGGAGCACCAACTATCCAGACCATAAAAGGACCAGAATGTTTCTGCAGATCAGCAGCAGTGTCAGGCTCGCTTGTCATGTAGTGCGTTTGCCAGTTTTGGATTGAGTGAAGCTTAGACTTGGACGTCATGAAAACAATGACTGCAGTGCTCCCTCTCACCTGACGGGGGCGGCATGTGAGCAGTACATGTGACAAATGACCAGGGCATAGGCAGCGAGGAAAGCCGAAATCTTCAACACAACCATGGTTTCCTATGGCAAAAAGCCAGTGCTCGTCAGTACCAGAGGCATCAGACATAAGAAAGCTCAACCATCAGTAGCATCAAAGTCACTTAAAAAAATATGAAAAGTATGAAAGTCACACAACAGTCTAACAATAGTAGAAGTGCACGGGTAGAAGATCACTGATTCTCTCCTGTCGCACATGATACATGAAGGTTGCCCAAGGTACTAAATCTCAAACGATCTACTAATGAAGATATCCCAGAACAACTGCACCTAGAGCTCGGACTTTCACAGCCTGTACAAAACTGCCTGTACAGGAACAACAACACACGCTTTTATCCTCCTGGGCTACCACTGGCTCTCAGCCCAGAAGCTGTCATTCTCCTACAGCTGTCAAACAGCAAAAAGAAGATGCAACTTAATGCCTCCATTGCCCGTTTGGCTCCACAGGAGGCAGGTGCTAAAGGGCTTTCAGCTTTGTCCTGCTCTGGGTGACCCTCCCTCTCTCCTCGGATGCCGACCAGGATGGATACTCTGCAGCGATGCTGGACTGAGGGATGCTGCTGCCTGCTCCCCGAGGAGCTGGCACATTAGAGTAATGAGCTACATCCTGCTCCTTCAGGATGCCTTGACAGTCACTTCACATCGCATGCTGAGCATCAGATCCCTGTTCTTCCTCTAACACTGCAAGTAAAATATCTGGCCAAGTGGACGAGTCTCTAATCATAGTTACCTTAATTGAATTACATCAAGACATTTCCTGCAGATTTAGTCATCTGCAGCAAAAGAAGCAGAGGGAAAGTTTGCGCATCTCAGCAAATTATGCCCTGTGGAAATCACGTAAAAGGTCTTTACTTACCTTGAATATTAGACCTTTCTGCAAAATTAAGAAGATAAGTAGATGTCTTTCAACTTGTACACCCAACTCTTGATACTGCTGCACACAGCTACAGAGCCCTACCCTATATATCTACCACTAGGGTTTGTATATTGACTGTGTAGGAGTTTAATTATCTGTCATCCACCAACCACAAAGCACAGCTTCATCAGCCAGCCAATCAGAGGCCACCTCTTACTTCTGGCACACGAAAAGGTATATAGCTGTCCAGTTACGTCATTCTTTAGTCACAAAGTGCTCCATTCACAAAATATGCCAAGATCATTTTAACCATTTCATGTCTAAATAAGTGTCAAGGTCGTTAAGTAAACAGCAACAAATAAAAAAGAAAGTCATCATAAATATTTTAATTGGCCTCCCAAAATACTTTACAGGTATCAAATATGAAATTATTGAAACCGAAGAACAAAACTTAACGCCGGGGACATCTACTGTGCAAAAAAGTGTACTGCAGTTTCTGTTGGTGGTCGCTAACATTAACATTAAATTGTGCAAGAGTATGGATCTCTGAAAAAACACAGGTATCACAAAACAAAATGTATTAAATGGGTTTGCAGAATGAAATGTTTGCCTGCGTTTTAATTAATAAATGGGACTGTTTTAGAACTTTTTGGGTAGAAAGACAAATACGCATTTTAAAAGAGATGAGTTACGTGGTAATGCGTCTATATGTTGCTATTTTCCGAACCCCTTTGCTTTTTGAAACCGCATTTTCATTACCAGTGTAAAAATACTGTTGTGTCTGATTATTACGGATGCATCATAAAGATATTATTTTCTGTTATGAGTTAAATATCATTTCATTCGATACTGGTCAATAGGATTCTCATTGAGACTATTCGGTATATTGTGTTTCTTTTGGGTATATAATTGCCGAGGCAGTTAATAATACTGTTGTTATAAAATCATTATTATTTCCGTTGTGTTTCCGATTTCCTTCTCTTTACACTGAATAACTTGGTTTAAAAGTGCTTTTTGTTTATCACTTGCCTGATTAGCCGCATCGCCTTATACAAACGTAGCATTAACATCAACTTAAAATAACTTTCAAGTCAGGGTAGTATCTCAGCGACGTTTAATGGCGCTGCCGTTTTACATTTCTAATTAAACGCGTGTATATTTCTAAATTATCTGTATTACAGTGAAACGACCGTTGAAGAAAAGCAACAAAGGCACCTAAGATTTGGGGAATTACTGTTGTTTGAAGGAGTGTATCATTTTTCTTAGTTTTCATTATCGGTTTGGGCATCATTAAGCATTCCGAGAGGCTTCCTTTGCGTCACGGAGGAGCCCCATTAGCGGGGATGAGCCTTTTAGTGCTATTGAACGGAGCGCTGGGCAGATAACAAAACGAGTAAATCACGGGAAATTGGACAGCGCTTGGGTCCCCCCTGCAGCGCGGAAGCCAGCGGCTGCGGAGGTGTGCGCACATAATCCTTTTTTATGAATTCCCCGGTTTGTACAGACGCGGTGAGAAACGGAGATGCGCTGTCAATTAGGAACTTGAGTGTTGCAGCCTTTCTTCCTGTACAAATGTGCAGACCACGTCTCAGAGTACATGTCGAGCAGACTTCTGATGGACAGCTTGACATCAATTTAAAGGAACACCTTAGTGCTAAACCAACGATGATCGCTAGCTTATATCATTTAATGGCTCAATAATCTAAACGGGACAATTTGCGCCAACAAACTGCGCGCTGATTAATCAAGTGTGCACACCGATTTCTACGGTTACACGGTGAACACACCCGTAAATCCCGCTAGGAAAACATTTGAACACTTGTAGGCAGCGGCTATGGAGATTTACCCAAAGTGCCCCATTAGGTATGAAGAATGAAGAGAGAAGGATTGACGAGAGCTTAATGTCAAGTTAACAATGACCTTCTTAATGTACATTTACGTCTGCAGTTTGAAGTTGAGTGTTATGCATCAGTTTGTTCTCCACTCCGGGAAAGAAGCCTTGTACACTGATTAAAATCACTGGTTCAATTAAATTAAACAGGACAAATAAGAATCCTTCCTATGTTAATGGACTACAGTAACTTTACTCAGGGCTCAGTCCTGTAGTACCTCGAATGCCAGACTGGAATATCTGGAACAAGTGTTTATATTTCAGAGTTCTATTATTTTCTGCTCTTTTACTGATGTGCTTTGGGTCTTGTCTCCCCCTCAGGGGGCACTGACCCCCCCCACACACACGTAGTCAGTGGCCACAAGCACTGGCAGTTGTCTGTTCTTATTGGTGCGATTGTCTAGTGGACTCAGAGGTCATTGGACAGAAAACCTCACAGTAACATTGGGACAGACAAGTTCGGGGTGCTGTGCTTCTGTGTTCTACAGTATTGCAACATTGAATCCATCCATCTTCCAACCACTTACATGGAGCTGGGTCATGGAGAGAGGAGTCTGGCTGGAGCCATTCCCAGGCAGAGGGGCGGCCTGGACAGGATGCACATCCAAAACGGGGCACATACGATCGTACAGCAATTAGCCCGCATGTCTAAGAGAGGAAACCAGAGGACCAGGTTATAAGTGACTCAGAGTGGAAGCCGCATTTGAAACCACCTGTAAGCAGTAGCATTACCTGCTGTGCCTTCCACAATAAAGCCAGTCTCAGCTAAACAGTTTGTGTTCTGACAAGACTAGAGACACGTGGAGGAGTGACTTGGACATTTTCAAATGTGGGTGTAGAGTCATTTTGCAAATATGAAAAATTAAAAATCTGAAATACATTCCCAAACGACACAATTAGACTATGCAAGAATAATTTAATATCCATCCATCCCTCTTTTCATGCAATTACCCAGATCAGGGACATAGAGATAAATGTATATTTTACTGAGTACTTTTATCTGAAGATATATAAATAAATTGGTTCTGGTTCCATTGTTTAGAGTCCAGAGTCTCAGACACGATGGCATTTCTGTTGAGTGTCAGATTTTCCGTCGGTTGGGACCAAGACTGAGGTTCTACGTCACAGCGGCGGGGAGACAGGAACTCTGGGGGATCGACTGACAATGAGCCGCTAAAAAAAGCCAATGGCTGATGTGTCCCCTGTGTGTCACACGCACACAAATACAAAAAGAGCCCCATTTTTTATAGAGGTAGTCAGACTGGTAGCGATATGCGGTTGGGTGGACAGCCCAGCATGTGTAACTCTGAGTGTGTCCTCTGCGATGCACTGCTATCCTGTCCAGTGTGTCCCCCTACTCTGACCTGTTCCGTTTGAGATACGCTCCAGAGTCCTCCGTGACACTGCACTGGACCAATGGTTGGAAGGTGGATGCATGCATGTCTGTAGCCAGTGCTATATGCTAAATATACCAACAGCCTGTGCTACAAGCTAAAAATGTTTAAGGCAGAAGCACTGTCACACTGACCACCTTTATGATATCTGATTCTAAGGAAGCAATAATTTAACTGCTCTTATCTATGTTGCAGATCTCTTTGCTCCATTGAAAGCCTCTTGTTAAACTGATAAAAAAAAATACCAAAATGTCCTGCTATGACCCTGCATCCCCTTGGAATGTACAGAGTCCATAATGACATGACTCATAACATCCTGCTGCAAATGTAAAAACATGTGTTAACTGGAAAAATAACAAAGCACCGAGGAACTTTCTAGACAATCAACCATGGAAGTGGGACAGGCCTTGTTACTGTCTTAAGACGAGTAAAAAAAAAACTGACGTTGCTGGAGCATAAGAAAGTGTCTTTCAATGGAGAACATCAACCAGGTGCTGTGGCAGAAGGGGCAGTTGCTACTGGGAAGAGGGACAGATGCCTTCTAACTTACACCAAAGGTCTCCTTTCTGTTCATGCACCACGAAAGCTCAGTTACCCAACAATGAAGCTGCCAATATGTGAACAAATATAAGAAGAGTAGCACTAGGTGTCCTTAAAGAACCGCAGCTTCTCATTCTGAGGCTGGTTCTACAGTTTAGTTAATGTTGTTCAGGTTGGACCCTTGATCTGCAGTATTTTTAGAAATGCAATTAAAGAGCTTGGCTCTTATCCAGATGCTACTTTCATTCATGACTCTGCCAGCAATGCTTTGAGAAATTAAGATTTGAGAAACTGCAGGTTTACATTAAGGCTCTGGTGCATTAAGTGACTGGCCATTAATACGGATCCTGGATGGACTCATATATCCCCAACAGTGTTTGTGCAAGTGGAGAATTTAGCAAACATGCGTTTTGAAAATCAGGAAGCTCTAATTAAGACAGATCCATCCAGCAAGCAGCTTGAAATGTCCACAGAGGAGCAAGCAGGATAAAACCCGAGATTGAGCCAAGTAATTGGCGTGTAGTTTGAGGACAGAGGTTAAAAATCCCAACAATATACGAACTTTCGCACAGAACAGAATGCATTGGGGGAACAGCGATGAAGATTGAC
>JAODUD010000019.1:3672575-3686687 GCA_026784285.1 Stomatorhinus walkeri | reverse complement strand
GGGGGGGTATTTCATGGCAGGGTGTAGGGTCTTCCGCACCATGTAACTAAAAATTATCTAAGCGTGAAATAATAACCGCAAAGTGGAAAACAAGACACCAAACGCACTTACAGGACTTTCTGGTGTCAAAAGAACATAGACACTTCCGCAAGAACTTCTTCCCACAGATTTTTTAAAGCATATCAGTGATTGCAATAAATACATTTTATCTAAAACAATCCAATGCCAAAACTGAAACCAACCTTGCATTTAAAGAGAAAGTTATTCAGTGTGCTGAAAAGAAGAGCAGTAACTATGACAGGACTGCCCAGAAATAAAAGGGAAATTTCAACATGGTTATTTTAATCACCAGGCTTTGATTGAAAACTCAGACAATCCCCTTCGAAATGACATGCAGACCCTCAGACATATTTCAAAACGTGCAGCATATACACAGACAAAGTATTTTTCTGCTTCATTACAAACAAAGCTTGTAAATGTGGCACTCAGTAAATGCAGAAATTTAGCTTGAAAGAGACATCACATTTATACAAAGGCCTGACTTAGCAGGCAACTACACAAATGTATGAAAGTAGCTGTGAGTACATTTCCGCGTATTTATGTAATAGCCAAATCAATTGTACATGTAATTTTTGCAATTACCTAAAATCAAATAAAATCCTTTTTTCTTTTACCTGGGATACTTTTACCAGTGTGATTTCTGCGTGTGTGTATTAACATGTTCACAGACATGAAAAAACATATGATTTAATACTGACTCTTGTCATTGGCACCAAAATGTCTGTCTTTGGAATTAAACAATAAATGTTTCACAGTTAGTTTTGTGTCTAGAAAGACGTTCTTTTGCAAAAGCAATGAACCATTCCCAGGGAAATCTGTAACAGAACCACAGTAAAGTTGCACAAAGTACTGTAAATTATTAAAACAAGCAGCTCCAGTACAAAAGCATGGGTATGACAATGTTAACAGGATGTATGAAGTTACGCTTCCCTGTCACACAACACTGAGGTCTCAGAGTGCCTGTACCACGTCTCTCAGTGGCAACTGGCAAAAAGCGATAAAATTGTATCTGGGGTCCTTACTGTTACTGTACACTACATATTACTGTACATATTACCACCCAGTATTTTTTCAGTTTAAAAATCTTTTTGATTATTTTTGAAGGATATGCATTCAGAATCGCACCAAATGGAAGAAAGACAAATAGGTGAAAAAAAATGCAATTAAATGAAAATTGAATTCACTTTAATGATGCCTAATACGGATTTAATTTTGTATTTCTGTATCTGGATGCTAAACCTATTAACCGGTATATTTAAGGTTTATTCTTAAAAAAAATTAATATGCTACGTAGTAGACCATTTACTTGCCTTATACAACATGAAAATTTTATATGAAAAGACAAACAGGGAATGCTTTCATCATCCTGTCTAACTATATTTTATATTTTAAGTTTTAGAATTCATCTTAATATATTATACAAATTTTGGATTATTCAAAGGTAACACACTGTATTTAATCGTATTCAAAACTTTTCAAAAACGGTAATGAATATTTTTTTCTGCATGTGAAGTTATTAACCGTTCATTAAAAAATAGCTTGTGTCTATTATTATTTATTTGATTTTCTGGAAACTTGTTTTCAAAGTTTAAACTTTTAATGTTTGGCCTACATGGAACTATATATTTTGAAGTAAGGAATTCCACTTGTAAACACCTTCTACTTGTATAATAATAATAATAATAATAATAATAAATAGAAGCCTAATAATTAAATTAAAAAACAGAAAGACGTAATAAACGGGCACTCACTATGAACTACGGAGATGACATTAATAACTCCGTGCAGCAAATGGCATGACAATATGCATCTTTGAATTGTTTCCCAGGAGTTCAAGATTGCACTGGCTATTTATTAGTGTTTTTGTAGTGTATTATATAGCATGACAGTCGCTTATATTTAAACAGCCATTCGTGTGTAATTGCGAGAACATACCTGCTCTTTGGAAATACAGGGCAGCGAAGGTCTTCGAGGCATCTTACAACTGCCATAGTAACTGGTGGACGTTTCTCCAAGGGAAACGCAACTGGAGCGTCGTCTGGGTCTGATCACGGGCACCTTCTCCTCCAGGTTTGGGATCCTGTGAGAGGCGTCCCTCCATGGGTAGCAGTTCTCGAAGCAGAGAGCCAGAAGGGAGCCGGCAACCCCTGCGAGACACGCCGAGAGGGGTCTCAGGGACGGGGGCAGGGAGTCCAGACTGGTGAAGGAAACCAGCCACACGGAGCTGGCGAAGACCAAGATGAGGACACTGTGTCTGAGCTTCAGAGCCGGGATCAGGGTCAGCAAACCGACGCAGCCCAGGACGAAGAGCAGCCTGCCCACCATTTGCATTTGCCGATCGTCCCCCCATTGCAAGAACTGCACGACCAAGAAATCCCCGAAGAAGCAAGAAGCCGGCAACGACGCCAGCCAGCATCTGCAACTTTCCTGCTTCTTCCTCCTCAGGTAAAACGTCAGGAAGAAAAACGCGCAGCCGATGCTGAACAAGGGACTGACGGATTGCGAAAAGCCCAGCAAAGTCCGCAGATCCAGAAAGCAAAGTCCACTCTGCAAGCTCCGCGAATTAAGCAGCGAGGCGACAAGGACCGCAAATGCGCCGAGATACAGAGCCGAAGCCCGCAATCGGGTGCCCAGCAGATCCGGATTGCAAAATCTGCACAAGTTAAATAAAAAGCCTCGTCGGTGATCTTGTTTTAAAGGGGTGACGCAGCCCTTCGCATAGCCGTTCCTGAAGCTTTCTGTGCTGTTTACACTGCCAATCCCGTCGTGGTGCTTGCTTTTACTGTGCACAACATCTCCTTCTTCTCTCACAGCCATGTTTCGCAAGGCGTACCCTTAAATTCCCGTTAAAAGTTTCCTTGCCCCCCGTTTTTCCCCCCTCGCCGTATTATTGTGTTATTGCATGACAGCGAACGCGCTCCATGGCCACTGTAACTCGAGCATTTTGGGTAAAAGGAAAAGAAGGTGAACTGTTGTTTTTTTTCCCCCCGAAGATGGTCTCTATGACGCCGCCTAGAGGTGACATGATGTTATATCGGCTTCGCGTTTGACACGAGGGATGCGCGGACAGCCTGAACACTGGCTGCCTGAGTCCAGCACTAAAACACATATTTCCATGCCTTGCCCTGCATACTGTTTTTGCTCCTGGTAAATTCTCTATTAATTATCATTAATTGGGATGTTGTTTAATTGAAATTCATGTCATATCGAAAGATATGATAAACTGAATTTGAAACTCGTAAACTGAAGCAGGCCTGGACTGGCCATCTGGCATTCCCGGCATTGTCCTGGTGGGCCAATTGGTTAATGCCCCCCGATCGGAAAAATATACCTTGGGTATGTATGTCTGGTGGGCCTGTCTGAGCATTCCAGCCCAGGGTTAAAGTGGTGAAAATACATATATTATGGATACAAAGACATTTTGTGCAATCTAAATCGAATTATTCATTGATCATTTGGAACCACAAAAAAGAAACAGAACAAGTTACTCTCTAATAAAATAAGCCATTTAGTCACTTAACTTTTTAAAGGGTTACTGATTAAGTGGCCATTGAACAATTGACATTTTAATTTAGTGGCATAGGTCTATTGTCCAAAGCGACTTAAAATTTTACCCATGGATATTATGTTGGAGAGATTCATAGAACAACTGCAGTGTCCTTACTCAGAATGGGACTGGCTACAGTAAGATTATGAGCTACTGTCCTTAAATACTACTTTACCTACTGGCTCAATATTGCTATTGCTTAACAACAATTGCAAAAGACTGCAACTGTTACTGTAGTGTATTAAACGCGTTAAAAAACTCTATGTCGCCCCCTAGATGTGACAAGATATAAAGATCTAACAACGATCATTCATCCATTTAGCTTCCATTGACTTGTCCTGGTCAGGGTCATGGGCCAGAGCCTATCCTGGGCAGTGCAAGGCAGAAAGGTCATTTATAACCCGAATTGGATGTCATTTATTCACAGGGTACAAATGGTGGGTGTGTGTGTGTGTCCTGCAATATGATGGCACCTCATCCTGAGTTTTTCCCTGCATCGTGCTCATAAAAGGCTCTGGGCCACTGCAGCCCTGCATAGGAAAAGTTGCTATAGAAAATTTAATTTAATACATTTCACCTAGACAGCACCACAATCAAGGACAATTAAGAACTAAACAATAATAACATGCGGAAAAAATAGTCCAGCAAGGCTTAGACTCAAAATCCATGCATCTATGAAATATATTTATATTCTACATTAGAAAACACATACACGTACACACACAAACATGCGCACACACATGGTGCCATTACATGGTGTAAAATTTAATTGTAAAAGCAAATGAATGGAGTCACATTAATCCAAAAGAATGCGTTTAGATTGGGCTGGGTCAGAGGCTAGCAGTGTTGTTTCTCCCCAGTGGCCCAAGCATCTTATAATGCCCCCCCCTCCTCATGTCCATGCATGCAAACAAAGCCTCTGGCCCTTAAGCGTTAAATGTTACAGGTGTGCCATGCATCTTCATGAAATATCCTTAAGGACTGTACTCTACATGAATTTTCATCGCCTTGTCATAAAAAAGAAAAATTATAAGTTTGATACAGCAAAACAGATTTGTCAGTTTTGGATTATAATGCAATGTAACATGCTAATAGATCAATAGCCTCAGGGTCTTCCCTGTGAAGGGGGCCAACGATCCTCTGTGGGTTCCTCTGATTCTGTGGCCCTGGCCGCATTGCCTGTAGTTCTACCAGTGCTGCACCCTCTCCAGGGTTATTGGACCGAATTCCACCTGTACCGCATGCAGTGTTTGCATGTTTCCCCATGTCACAAAGTCCAAAGACAAGCAGCTTGTTGCCCAACCACATATTCTATGCTTTCTGGTAAAGTCTCCAGCTCCTCACGACCCTGACCAGGCAGAGTGGCTAGATGATGAATGGAATACAGTTAAATTGATAATAATGTCTAGAAGTCTATAATTCTCGATTGAATCATAATTAAGATATTTTGTGTCCATGTAAAATGATAGCACCATACAAAACTGTAAATAAATATTAATTTCATTGTGTGTTTATATTCTGAGAAAAATATTTTCATCCTCTGGGTTAAACCTCCATACATCGTAAATTGTAATCAGTTTTTCTTACATATCTACGATCTATTGCCTTTGCCTGATCGTTCGAAAGATCCAGGAAAAGCAACAGATCGTCGATCAACGAAGGAAAGTAGTGCCTGTCGCAGGGTGAACAGAATGGTAAGGATGAATAAAAATTGATAATGTGCTTTGTTTTGCATCCGTAATTAGCTACTCATAAGTTGTTGTTTTATGTTCATTTATAAGTATAATGCTAGTGAGCGATGAAAACAAGTCTGATTTAGAAGAACGTTTACTCGAACGCACAGGACAGTGAGTAAGCGTTTAGTTTCCTGGGTTGCCGGCCTGCTAAGCTACTGTATCATATAAGCAGGTAGAGAGGTTTCAGTCACTGTTTAACAAGAGCAAACCCACACACTGGCTTTAAACATCTGACAGATTGCAATGGCTTTATCTTTTGAAGTGGAATTCAACGTTAATTTTACATTTTTAGCCAGGCTTTGCAAGTAGGGAGGCCTTCGCTAGGCGTCTTTGTGATTCACAATAAAAAAATTTATTTTTGCCGGGATGTAAATTAAATGCTTATATAGTCGCGACGTTCAGTAGAAAAAAATAAAATAAAATTGCAGGTACATACAATTTTCTCTGGGAAATTAATTTTACTTTCGGTTTCAAGTTCGTTCATTGGAATCTAGAACTAATGGCGGGTACATGGAGAAACTGAGCATCATGCCTTTTATTCAGAGAAGAGGGGAACGAAAATGCGAACGATGTTAATTGTGCGGTTATGTTAGGGTGACCATACGTCATTGCTGCAAACGCTCCCGCATCTGGCGCGACACTTACCCTTTCAGAGTCACGCAGGAAATCTTATTCTATTATAAACCTAAAATTAGCTGCATTAAAAGCATTGGGGCAGTTTGCAAACCCTCTAGACTTTTTACCACTCAATAAAAGTCTTACATGTATGAACATTCGTGTGCATGTGCGTGCAGACTTACTTCGAATTGAAAATCTCAGTCAGCTGCCCAAAGTTGGCATCCCTTGGTTTTACAAAGTACTATCCGTAGGCGTTTTTGCGTTGCTTTGACGCCTCTCTTTGTGTGCTGTCCTCGCTGTCTGCTTTTTGCAAAATATGGTCGCCCCAGTCACGTTAGACTTGTAACTCAGATGAAACTAGTTAAGCTTACATGTAACAATCATATATATGTATTTCACTACACTTAATTGGAATGAATCAATGTAATCATTTAAAACACATTTGTAGTTGTAAATAACCTATTATATGAACCGTCATATTTCCCTGCTGCATCCTTATCGATAATGTGATTCTTGCCAACTTATACTAATGTACACTAATCTTATATATATATATATATATATATATATATATAATCTACATTTATACTATATATAATATAATATATACTAATTGTAAAAACATTGGTAAGTAGTGAGATGAAGAGCAGCCAATTTTCCTGTCAAGGTAAGAAGTGATGTCTGAAGAACAGATGGTATGTGTAAAACAGCCCTGTTAATTATTCACAAGTTGGACATTTTATATGTTGTAGTATATAAGGACATAGGAGAGGATGTTCATTGTGTGGGTATAGTCCTCCAAGATGCAATATCAAGACAATTCGGTAAGTATGTGTGGGACAAAAATATAGGTCTATTTAAAATTAAGCTCACAATTGTTTCCCTTTTTTTAAAAAAAAAAAAAATCTAGTTTCGTAACCAGTATGACAACGATGTTACAGTTTGGAGTCCTCAGGTAAGTAGGCAATTTTGCTATGTTTCATAATCCAATAATTCAGCAAAAATAAGTCTGTTTTAACACCTAATGTTGTTGGGTCAGGACAAAACTGTATTCAGAATAGGGCTGGGCGATATGTCCTAAAAATTATATTTTCAGAGATTTTCATGATTTTTGATGTTTATCACGGTTTTCTAAAATTCATATGCAGGAAACAGTAAAATATGAGAGGTGGTTTTGAGTTTTTCTAACTATAATGACCAAATTGTTCTAATAGTTATGGAGCATATGACTGGTATAATGATAAATGAGGCCAACAACAGACTCATGCTTTGATGGAATTTGTTTAAAAATAGTATAACTGTTAATTATGCAAGACAGTGAGCTTTTAGGCGATATCATGACACTCGTGATATTCAAATGTATGACTATACATGCTCATGATCACGACACGATATTTTATCGATATACCGCCCAACACTAATTCAGATGGCTAAATTCTTTTAAATGTAATATTCATAAGATTTATGTTGAGCAGTTTAGAGAATACAAATAAATGGTGTTGTATGTGTTTCAGGGGCGTATTCATCAGATTGAATATGCCATGGAAGCAGTGAAGCAAGGATCAGCTACTGTGGGGCTTAAGTCGCGGACCCATGCTGTGCTTGTGGCCCTTAAGGTATGGGCCTCTTTCTCTGCTTTTCCATGTTTCAAATATTCATCTTAAATACTCAGCTCAGATATTAAGGTAGTATATTTATCAAAGACGTGGGCTCTTTCAAAGATTATATAATTTTTTTTGCGGTGGGCCAAGCAGTATATAGTATTTCCCAACGCAGTACTCTTGAAACCCCAGACAGTCCTCCTTTTTGTTATCTTCCATCTCCATGCACATTCGTTCCAGGTATTTGGTGCTGTTGATTGGCTGAAAGCTGGGAGGGAGCAAAAATAAGGACTTTTTGGGAGTCCCTGGGTACCGGCTTGGGAAACACTGTGTTAATGGTTTGCTGCTTGAAAAAATATCTGTTAGCTATAGAAAGATTTCTGCTACTTTGATCCATATACTGCACATAGGACTCATCAGTGTTGGGGAAGTTACAAAAGTAATTAATTACAGACAGAGGTGAAAAGTTCAGGTCCAGAAAGAACAAATCCAGACCATGTTTTTTTTTTTTCAGCCAGCGAGGTGAGTCACAGTCACAGAGTGCTCAATTGCTTGGTTGAAACAAAACCTTGGTTTGGATTTTTCCTTTCTGGACCAGAACATTCTACTTCTGTCTGTAATGGATTCATACTGACATTGCCTGGACTGGATAATGTTTTGATGGAAGTTAGAAATCAATCTACTTGTTCTGTTGGTCATAATCACTTTGCATTCGTCGTTCTTTTTTGAGGGCAAATAACAAAAGCATGTCTTTTTGTTGTTGCTGTAATTAATGCTGTTTGGCACTTCTCTTTCCAAGAGGGCCCAGTCAGAGTTGGCTGCTCACCAGAAGAAGATTCTTCATGTGGACGACCATGTGGGCATCTCCATCGCAGGCCTGACAGCGGACGCCAGGCTCCTCTGGTCAGCAGAATTGCATGGTCAGCACCATTGGGGGGTGTTACCAAGGCAGCCACACGACTTGTGATGCCTTTTCTGTTCTGTCACTTATCTACAGTAACTTCATGCGTCAGGAGTGCCTTGACTCCAGGTTTGTGTTTGACCGACCGCTCCCCGTGTCTCGCCTGGTCGCCCTAATCGGCAGCAGTATCCTTCAGAATTTCACTTTCGTAATCATATTACCTGAAATCCAGCTTTTGAGATTCAGTAATGTGAACGCTGTTTTGTGGATCCCTTCTCTCTGAAGCAGTTAAGTGTTCTAATGCTGTACCATTGCAGTACAATGCTTTGCCCTTGACTGCTTGTTCAGAAACCCAAATCCCAACGCAGAGGTATGGAAGGCGGCCGTACGGAGTCGGCCTGCTCATCGCCGGCTATGATGTAAGTAGACTTAAAAGGAGATTAAAATGGACTGTGCATTAGCTTACTCTTCATGAAGTGTGGTAGGTTAAATACCTCCACTCTACCATGTATCTGGTGCGTTCCTCTGCTCTGCCACTAACAAGCTTCCTGATAATAAGTAGCATTTTAATTGAAGAACCCTGATTCACATGAGAGGTACATCTGGAATGGATTCTTCCCCTTTCGCTCCCAGGACATGGGGCCACATATCTTCCAGACGTGTCCCTCAGCTAACTACTTTGACTGCAAGGCCATGTCCATCGGTGCCCGCTCTCAGTCTGCCCGTACTTACTTGGAACAGAAAATGGAACGTTTCCCTGACTGTGAGTACAACGCCATTGTTCTTGTTGTTGCATCTGATGATGGACTGTTTCATCCAAAGGTTCCTATGGTTGTCTTCCAGGCAGCCTGAATGAACTGGTCCAGCATGGTCTGCTTGCCTTGAGGGAGACCCTCCCCACAGAGCAGGATCTCACCACTAAAGTAAGGACACCTGGTGGTGAAATGGCTGCTTACCAGCACTAACAGCATCCTGCCTGGAAATAAAGGAATCACCTGGTGTTTCTGTTTATTCCAGAATGTGTCTGTTGGGATTGTTGGAAAGGATATGGAGTTCACCATCTACGATGACGATGAAGTGGCCCAGTTCCTAGAAGGCCTTGAAGAGAGACCCCAGAGAAAGGTATGGAAGATACATGCAGATGGTGAAAATGGTATATGTGTTTTCCTTGTCATTTTAGCTTGCCTTTAAGGGATTTTGTGGCCATGTGCTTATTGATTGGGAATGAAGATTGTGCTGTATTGTATAATTAAAACAAGAAGCCCATGAAGTGAAGCACGCAGAATGTAATAACTAGTTGCAAAACGTAAAAAAAAAACATTTACTTGGTTATATCAACGATAATATTGCTATTTTTCACATTTTTCAAGTAAGATCCCTTTTCCTCCCACTCAGTTTTAGTCAAGCTCTTTGTGGATGTAAACAAAATTGCAATACTGACTATGTACAACTGATTATTCCAGAATTTACAGAGACCATTAAATTTTTGTCCCCTTTGAAACTTAGCTGTTACATGTTGGAACAAGTCAGTGATTGGTAAATTTGCGTCTGTAATGGATACATCGTCAGGGTTTTTAAGAGAAACTAATACTCAAGATGAGGTAGCAAACCAGTCAGTCTAATAAAACATGTTGGAACATGAGGTTTTCAGCACACTTTCTGGTGTAAAATATGTTTTACTAATGGTGAGGGTGGAGTGGACTCTTGTTAGAAACTTTCCGTCAGA
This sequence comes from Stomatorhinus walkeri, assembly GCA_026784285.1. Classification (NCBI taxonomy): domain Eukaryota; kingdom Metazoa; phylum Chordata; class Actinopteri; order Osteoglossiformes; family Mormyridae; genus Stomatorhinus; species Stomatorhinus walkeri. The sequence continues at coordinate 3,676,498 of JAODUD010000019.1, read as the reverse complement.
GTTCAACGAAGTAGTGAAGATAGGCCAAGCAAACAGTGTGAGATACAATGAGAACTTTAAGGTGGGGAAGCAGTGGTGTGAGATTCTTGGGGTGTACCTGCCATAATTGTTCAGGGTCTATCTAGTAAATGCAGTGTCAACTTTCCAGAAACTTTCCATAGGGTTGCCAAGGGGCGGAAAAATTCCAAAAACTTTCCATGGGAATCTAACCCGGGGAATTTTGGAAATGTGGAATCCATACGAGCTGTCATACAGCAAAGAAAGCAAACTATACGAATAACGAAACATAGAATATGACTTGTAAGCAATGCATTTTGATGCATATGCTTATTTTAGGATGTTTTTACACAGTTACTCACAAGCACATGGTTACACAAATTACTATTGTGATATTGTATCAATATGTCTTTTTTCCCAACTACATTTAAGTTCCCTCTTGTAGGCTAACCTGCAGCTTTGCAAATTTTCATTTTATTCCCATTAAACCCCATATATTCCTGTTAATTCCCATGGAAAGTTTCCAACTTTGAAAATGTCCAGAATTTTTGCGACCCTAGAGAACTGATGTATGATTTGTATGAATAGTAAGACTGTAGATTTTCAATGCTGCTGAGGAGAATGAATGCTGGGTACGATGCTGTTGGGTTCACAAGTGCTGCTTCCCATACCCATGTGCTGTAGGTTGCCCCACCTCCAGAGGAGCCAGCAGCGGAGAAGGCTGAGGAGCCCATGGAGCACTAAGCCGGCCCACTCCACCTCACAGGCCGTCATCATAGAGTTCTTTCCCCAGCCACCCACCTCTGTCACTCAGCGGCCATGTCCACGGAGATATAGTCCGCCTGTCAATTGGGTTACATGGGAAAATATGGAAACATTGCACAGAAATCCCACGGCAGTTAATTTGTTTTGTACTGAGAAATTTATTGTGCAAAATGCAGTTTCAATTACAACAAGAGCAGGAATTCATGTTTGTTTTTGAAAATGCCTCTGGTGTCGTGTCTTTGTTTGCTTTCCGCCTGAGCGTTCAAAGGGCACTGCTTCCCAAAATGAATTAAGAGACACTGTATTGTCTGATTAACCTGTTTTGTCAGGGAATGCATTAAGGTTTCCTTCTGCAGGAGCAGTAGCCTCTTGCCGCACCTCACAGTTAACGACAATGTATTTTCCATTATGAACTATATTTAGAGTGGTACCACTTATGATGCATATGGATCTATGAAGTAGCGTGATGATTTCAGTAAAATGACATTACATTACCGTGACTGGAATTAGTTCATGTATTTAATGAGGATGATTCACGCCTTGGCTGGGGGAACAGGGCAAATGCAAACTTATACAGCAGGTTACCTGTGTAGTGTTCAGGAATTAAAAATTTAAATCCGCTTGCTTCTTTTGAAGTACACCCTATAGGCATAATTCAAATAGATAGTTATAGGTAATGACATACTAGGAAGGCAGAACAGGACAAGGGAAAGATGGAAAATTATACTGCAGAATGATTTTTTAATCATTGGAAAGTCCTTTACTGTTTCCATTGACACATATATGACAAGAATCTGAAAAGTTTTTTTTTCTTAAATAAGGAAAACAACACTAAAAAATAGTCAACATATGGGATGAGAAGTGATATGTTGCTCTCAAAAATGATTTGTGTGTGCCTGGTCCATTGCTTTAGTGTTTGCTGCTTAAGGTATGATTTGCAGCAGATGTAGCAATATGATGCATAATTATAAGTTTTAAATATGAAAAAATGATGCAACCACAGAAATGTGATGCAGTGGTCATGCTTCTAGCAACATCGCCTCACATCACCACATATGTGGGTTCAAACATGCTTCAAGTGCTCGAGTTGGTTGCTATATTCTGGGAATGACAGGTGTGGAAGATAAGGTAAGATAAGATAAGACTTCATTGATCCCACACTGGGGATATTGCAACAGCCAGTAAATAGCAATTGAAAAGAAACAGACCAAAAAATACTGTAAGAAGTACAATAAATAAAATTGTTGTACACAATTGCACATATTGCTCAGACACAAAATGCACATACATATACACATGTATACGGATTGCACCGAGTGATGTAACTATAGATGTATTGTACAATATACAGAATAGTGACAAGTTATTTCAAGTTTAAGGAACCATAAACAAGTTTCGGGCAGAAAAATGTCGAGGATATGGCGTTTCTACTGTTTGTCCCTCTTCGCTACCCATCCAACGCGTAGGTCCGGAATGCGGAAGCTCCACGTCATAGGGAAATGGTCGATGCGGGGTAGAAGGTAAAAACAGGTAAGTAATGAAACAAGCAGTCGCCTGCTATTAAATCGTAAATTAATCGTAAAAGGCATTTGAAATACACTCCGTGTCGTGTTTCTTATTGTCTTGGTGTTAAATTCGTCAAAGGTAATTAGTAGGTAGCATATCTAAATCAGGTGTTACCTGCTAACTTCTTGTCCGAGTGAAAAACGTCATACAACATGAAAAGCAGGAATATTTTGCCTGCTGGGCTACAGTATGGTATTTTGGACGTTTTTGCAGGATTTGTGTCACTTAGCCTCCGTAGTGGACGCGAATCTAATAGCGAAATACTTTGATAACACTTTCCGTGACTTGTGTGAGTTGGTATTTCATGTCAGTTAGTTTACCTGACCTTGAAGTATTATTGTAGGCTGTATAAGATACGGCCAATAAAAACTGCGAAGTAATGAACGAACATAACGAACATTAACTAATTAACTGGGCATTATCCAGTTACCCTGTCAGACCTTTGGTTGCTTGTTATGTGCCCTCCGTTATCATAATTTCAGACAGCTAAGCGTTAAGTATTACGCAGTATACAGTGTATCCGGAAACTATTCACAGCGCCTCACTTTTCCACATTTTATGTTACAGCCCTATTCCAAAATGGATTAAATTCATTTTTTCCCTCAAAGTTCTACACCCAACACCCCATAATGACAACGTGAAAAAAGTTTGAGATTTTTAGCAAATTTATTTAAAATTAAAAACTGAGAAATCACATGCCTTTGCTCAATACTTTGTTGATGCACCTTACAGCCTCAAGTCTTTTTGAATATGATGCACAAGCCTGGCACACCTGTCCTTGGCCAGTTTGGCCCATTCCTCTTTGCAGCACCTCTCAAGCTCCATCAGGTTGGATGGGAAGCGTCGGTGCACAACCATTTTAAAATCTCTCTAGAGACGTTCAATCGGATTCATGTCTGGGCTCTCGTTGGGCCACTCAGACATTCACAGAGTTGTCCTGAAGCCACTCCTTTGATATCTTGGCTGTGTGCCTAGGGTCGTTGTCCTGCTGAAAGATGAACCGTACCCCCAGTCTGAGGTCAAAAGCGCTTTGGTGCAGGTTTTCATCCTGGATGTCTCTGTACATTGCTGCAGTCATCTTTCCCTCTATCTTGACTAGTCTCTCAGTTCCTGCCGCTAAAACACATCCCCGCAGCATGATGCTGCCACCACCATGCTTCACGGTGGGGATGGTATTTGCCTGATGATGAGCGGTGCCTGGTTTCCTCCAAACGTGACGCCTGGCATTCACACCAAAGAGTTCAATCTTTGTCTCATCAGACCATAGAATTTTGTTTCTCGTGGTCTGAGACCTTCAGGTGCCTTTTGGCTAACTCCAGGCAGATTGCCGTGTGCTTTTTACTAAGGAGTGGCTTCCGTCTGGCCACTCTACCATACAGGCTTGACTGGTGGATTGCTGCATCTGGAAAGTTCTCATCTCTCCACAGAGGACCTCTGGAGTTCTTGCTCACCTCCCCGACTTAGTCACTCCTTCTCTGATTGCTCGGTTTAGATGGCCAGGCAGCTCTAGGAAGAGTCCTGGGCCCGGTTTCTCGATAACGAACACTCTTAGCGTGCTAAGTAGATTCTTAAGATATATCTTACCAAAGTTGTTT
>JAODUD010000019.1:3639201-3654364 GCA_026784285.1 Stomatorhinus walkeri | reverse complement strand
TTTAAATAAAATAAATAATAAAAAATTCACAAAATTTTATAAGTACATAGAAATACATTAAAATTACTATAAACAAAAAATACCCGGAGGCTGTAACATCTAGAATTATTTGAGTAATTCTGATAGTGTTCATGCCAGTTCTAGTTGAAGTCCTCTAGCTTACTGTTACACGAGTCCTGTGGTTTCAGAAATGGTGTTTATATTTGATCCTTGTTCAGTTAATGACCGTGGAACAGCTGAAATCCAAGCACTGGATAAGGTTGTCACTGTGCAGGCCTGGGTCGTCCCTACAGACCTCTCCAATAAGTGTGGGAAATCATGAGACATTGTTTACATCAGTGGGTCAGGAGCATGTTGGTGAGTTTTGGCATCAGTTCATTGGATGTAAACACAGTTAACCCTTCTGTATGTTAGCCTTTCTTGTGGGGGGATTTTCATGCTGAAAATACAGTCAAGTTTAACTTTTTCATTCTCATTTCCTTTTCCCGCTTAATGTTTGTCCTCATGGGAACATGTTCAAAATCTGACCAGGACAGGAAGTTTTGGTTTCTTGAAGCTAGAGTGAACATCCCTGCACGTTAGGTCTCCTGATTCTTCATTGTGATTGGAAGATCAATGAGATTACTCAGCAGTGGAGAGTTTCATGATGATTTTTCGATGTCGCTATGCCAATGAAAAAGAGCGGATCAATATTTATCTTGATTAAGTAAAGTGGTTACCTACTTAACGATCAAAGGTTTTTAGAGTGAATCCAAGAAAGTGAATCCAAGACTGTTTTACGTCTTTAGTGGAGGGGGTGTACTTTTTATCATTGCTCTGCAGCGGTTCTTGTTGTGTTTCAGACAGCTGAATCCAGAGGCAGATATCCTGGAAGTGTCCTGGGTTATCTCTGTCTCTTGAATAGGGTCTCGAGAGGGGGCAGCTCTCGGCCCTTGTCCCCTTGCTCTCTGGCCCCGCTGGGGCTGGTTGTGATTACGGATATGTGAGGTCATCTTCCAAGCATGCGACTCTGGTCAGTGAATTGAATAAATATAGATCAGCTGTGAGTGATGGAAGCTACTGAGAGGTGCAGGCGTATCCGCCATGCGATGAATGTGGAAAGATGCAGCTTGTAAGTGTGGGGGGGGGAGGGTTTGATCACATTCCAAGTAATGAGCTGCTGAAGCACTAGAAGCCTTTAATAGAAACCCCATCAATTTCCAAGCTGTTGTTTCTATGAGGTTTTGGGTTTCAGCCGTTTATCAGAAACTGATGCATCTCACACTGCATGTTATGTATGAGAAGATGTTGTTTTCAGTTCGACAGAATTTGCAGGCAATTTCATTAGTGCATGTTTTTTTTTAATAAAATGATTTATATAGAGAGAAGTACTCTTAATACTCTCATGCTGAACTGCGTGGTGTTCAGTATGTAACAACAACATCCATCATGCATTGTCATTTTTAATGCTTGGCACATGGAATAAATACATTTTGAAACCTGTACAGCTTAAATTTGCTGTCCGGATTTTCCCAACATGTGAGTGGCTGTGTATGGAAATTTCTCACACTGGCTACAGTGTAGTCAGGCCTTGATTACGCACCATCACTGCAATGCATTTAATCAGTCTGTGGTGGGGGGGGGGGTGTAACTAGCTATTTTTTAAGCTATTTCTCCTTGAGGAACTAGGGAACAGATTATGACTTTGCTGATTTCATACCTACTGCAGCTAGCTAGTCAGCAGCTCAAGCGGAATCTGTGCTTTGAGGAAAGAACTTGAGTCACATGATGGAAAGGAGCCAATCATTAAGCAGCAGTGCTGGCGCCAGCTTGCATGGCCATGCACAGCTTAATGACACGATGTGCTCTGGGGAACTGGCTTTGGGGTAAACATTGCTCATGCTTGCATGTGGTCTGGCTGCGGGTTATGTCCACATTTATGTGAGTTTTGGAATGATGCCTGTTAGATATGTTCTTTCCGGATGGTTCTTCTCTGCTCCCTGCTGTTATGTACAAAATGAACAGTCTGTAAAATAAAATTGCAAATTAATTTGGCCAGTCATGTCATGGTAAGCTAGCTAATATGTCTAAAACCTCTTCCATAAATACTGTAAAATGGACTAGGAGGTCATGTCCTGTAATGGTAACCAACCCATATGAGTTGGTTTTAGACCAGAGGTTCATGCCTCTGGTCTTTTAGAGGTACTGTGTTAGAATACAAATAAAAGACACTGGGCGATTTTTGATGTTCTAAAAGCCGCCGGGAGGCAAAGCGGCAGACGCGCAGCCCCAGGGGGGATGCGCCCGTCATCAGAGCCCCGGCGCTAATATGTCAACAGACAGCCCACTCCTTACTCTGTCACTGTCCTCCTCGAAGCCACCACCAGAGCCAGATTTAAAGAAGAGCAGAAAGGGACTCTCACCATCTTCCAACATGGGAAAGCTGTGGGTACCAGAAGGTCAGGATGAAGTTGCCTGTGGTGGCCTTTAGATGCCTGTCAGAGCATAGATCAGGTTTCAGTATATCTGCTTGGAGACTGGAGAAGCTTTATCTACAATTTTTTGTCAGGAGTGTAGATTTAACTGATTCACACTGATTTTGTCTGGGGAGGGAGTGTTTGTCCATTTCGTTTAACCTTGCTTCTGATACGTCATATTTAAATTGAGCATTTATATATGCTTTTTGTTTGATTTGTAATTTTCTGCTCTTTCAAAGGCTATTTAAATGTAATTAGCTTGACACAGACCCACTCGTATCAGCAATAGACTGCTGAAAATAAGGTGATGTAATGAGAAAGTATAGAAAAAAAAGCTTGTTTGAATGTGGACAAGGTGAAATATTTACTACACTTTAACTGCTTCACTGTCGTCTTGGTAGGAAAACGGAGACTTAGATTAGAACATACTGAACTTACGCTTTATACATTGTTTTTTTGTAACTGCTTTTGTTCTGAAGTGACATCAAAACGCACCGTAAAAAGAAAGTAAAGCAGCAAATGTGCGGCTTGCACTTGGCTGACGCAAACTAACACTTCAAAGAATGTCTGAGCTTCAGTTTGGGGAATTTTTGTTGGTTAATTTCACGTCTGCAAGATGTGAAATTAACACGTCGACTTGCCCTTTTCAGCTTGGATAACACGAGTGATACCTCAGGTAGCGTAGTGAATGGATAGAAGCAGGGCTGGATCCTGTTGTCTCTCAGGTGGCCCAGCTAAGAGGTCCCACAGAGAGCAGAGACGTCTCCCATGGGAGCTGTTGGGTGTCACCCTGACGGTTTGGGGAAACAACCATCATTCTCACTGTGGTTTCTTTATCGCCAAGCTACAGAGGACGATAAGAGGTGGTATTACCTTCATCTTGTAAACACCCACTCATAAACATCTGATTTCACTGGCGAGTCGAGGCGGCTGATTGAAGCACACAGTTAAACTTCAGGTTAACTGCTTTATGATGATAAAAAAAAAACCACTGGGGGAGAGATTTTGGTGGTTTTTTTACGTTTAACCGAGTGTTCTTAGGAAACTCAGCCTAGCCACACGTAGGCCTAGTCGTCTCCTTGAAGGCACATACGTTTGTAAGGTAGGGTGGGGGTGGGGGGGTGTTTGTTTCTCTCCTGCTTTCATTCATTTCCGGAAGGTGCTAATTACAGAGGAGCCTTGTTCAGGCTCCGGAGCTGGACAGCTGTGTGAAGGCTTTGCAGATGTGCCCTGAAATTCTCTCATTTTCATCATTGGCTCCCCAGCTTCAGGAATGTCACCCATAATTCCCAATGGCTCCCTGGTCACGCGTCCCACCAGGCCAAGGCTGGGTCTGCGGAGCCAGACTCTGGGCCCTGACGGAAGCTGGTTGCTGAATGGCTGAGCTGGTGGCCCTAACTTGTGAAGAGCCCCACGTCTTTCTCCATTTGCCCCCACACTCATACGTAACCCCCCCTCCCCCCCAAGTAATAATCAATCTCTGTCAGTACTGTTCTGAAATGACCACTAAGCATGTGAGACGGTCGCTCTCGGACGTGACCGGTTTCGCGCCAAACTCTCCACCAGCGTGCTTGTACTTCTTGACAAGCCAGTGAGTGACCCAGCGTTCGCGTGGGACATTCTGTTCTTGAAGAACATCATCTCGGTGCTCAGCGTGTCTTGGGGATAGCCTGTACATTGTCGCTGCAAAAGTCACTCAAGCGGACTCTCACTGACTGTGGAATGCATGTGATGTGGAGCTGATGTGTGACCAGGCAGACTGATGTGAGCTGGAAGAGATGTGTGGCTGTTAGGCCCCAAAACAGTAGCTCAGGACGGAGCCTGTCACTGCTTCTTTGGCTGACAGGCGCACAAACCTGTATCTCCACAAAATTACCCGAGTGTCCATGTTTTAGGAAAGCATTAGCTCTGATTTTAGGTGACTGTCAGAAGGTCCTGTGTTCTCCGGCTTTGTCAAGCCTCAGACTTTATTTATTGACAGTTTATTGACTCTGAGTATTAAGTGTGTGAGAAAGAACATCTCATTTTGATCGATGTGACTTAGTATTATTTTCAAAACAGGAAAACGATGTTGCAAACAATCTGTGTTCTGCTTAACTGCTCACTGAATGCAAAAATCTGTCGGTGGCTTTTTCCGCTGGCATTTTGCTTTGCTGCGTTAAGGACTTTTTGGCATTTCTGAGGGGGGGCGGGGTATAGCTAGCCTTAGCCGTCGTATTTACTGGCAGTGAGGAGCCATGCTAACGTAACGTGGGCTGCTTGGTGCTTGTCACCGAAGAGGCCTCACATCTCAGCTTATTGCTGCCTGCTGTTGGTTTGTAGACTGATATATTAAGACGCTACATCTTCATCAATTTCAATTCACTTTCATTCACTTACATGTCTGTCATGTGGTGATGTGAAGACGTTCACAGTATTTAAACAGATAAGATGTTCCTGTTGGTGGTTAGATAGTATCACAATTAGGTATTTTCTGAATAATTACAGAGAATTTATGCGGTTGGTACTGTTATATGGCATCTGTATGTGTGTCAAGTGTCACGGAAAGAGCTCTCTGTGTGGCTCTGTGATGGATTGAGGTTCCTGCCTTCCGGACACTGCTGTGCCCCCAATACCTCCCAGCACAGGCCGCGGTCAGATTTAAAACTGGCGGATGTGTTTATGTAACATGCTGGCATGTTAATCTACTCGCAAATTAAAAACCTGACTATGGGGTGCCCACGTGTGGCCAGGCAACGCATCGAGCTTGTGGTTTGTCAGCGAACTGCCTCTGGTCGGGAATGACCGAAGGGAACTCGCCTCCCGTCCCGGAGTCTCCTACGAGTTTGAGAAGAAGACGAAAGAAAAAACGCAGAAGGCGGATTTGAAAGTCACCCGGGAGAGGCTGGGGTGACGATTCATGGACAAAATGTATCACACACGAGTCCCAACAACAGTCCGAAGCACGGGTGTTGCGGAGGGCTGCTCCCAGCCCCCATATGCCATATGATCCTGAGTTGTCATGGCTTTGTAATCTCCGCAACCTTTCCTCGCCCTTTATCGGTGGCCGTATTATGGCCGGGCAGATAAAGGGAAAGTTTTTTTTTGTAGCATTTTCCTTACTATTGTTTTTCAGAAGTAGGATGTAATTGGCGAGATACTTTGTTAAACACCTTTGTGGATTTTATCAATTATTTTCTACCTTTAATTTTGCTGATTATACTTATTAAATATGATTTCAGTGAAGCATATCACACAGATTTTTTTTGACTTTGGAGTTGCCCTGAATACCTTTGAGAAAATATTATGTTATTCAGGCAAGAATGTATTTCGATAGTGTGTGATTAATAATAGAACGTAACCAACCAGTGAGTAAATATAACATGGAGATCTGGATAGTAAGCATTGCATCATGTTTAGCTTAATCCAGGTGATTTGGAACGATTGGCTGCAGATTATTTGAGTGCACATTGTCAAAAATGCCCGTTTCAATAATCCACTTTTCAGCAGCGTTGTAATACCTTAATCCTGACCCAGGGGAACGGGGGACTCCCACTGCATGGTTCTGATCCAAACGTGTGGGTTGGCCCACACCTGTGTCTCCCCCTCTGTGTCCACTGCAGGTGTGGGGGGTTGGGGGGTCGTGGGAAACGTGTGGTGTTTTCTTTGATACCCCACCAAGCAGTTGGGGCCCGTTTCAGAATGAGCTGGTATCGTGACCCGCATCTCTGTTTCAGAAAAAACAAGACAGGGTTGGAAATGAGTCATAGCTGTTTATACTCACTGCCTCACTTCTCTGGCAATCTTGTGTGGGCAGCCAGCAGACATTCACACCGCTTTTTATTACCAATACACTGAATTCTTGCCCCCCGTCCCATTCCTGGAATTAGACCCCCTGAATCTTTGAACCACCAAGGTCAGGTTTCATTCATGCTTAATATGCATATTATTCATATATTCCTATATTAATCGACTAAAAGCCTCTGTTTTTGTTTTATAGCAATAAATAATAGTAAGAACTAACATGAAAAAGTACCGCATGACTCATTTACTGCTGTGATGATCATCGATTTATAATCTGCAGCATCATAATTTCCACCAAATATTGTGGTACGGAATGTTTCATTTCAAATTCTTATGCTATGAAAATGCAGCCAAATGCAACCAAATCTAGAATGTTAATACATCTTTTTCTTCTGTTCAGTGGGTGCCACTTTACAATAACGCTACCCATATATAAAGGGTTTATTAATGTCTTATAATCTGGTTATTAATTAGGTTGAAACACTTTGTAAATTATTAATAAACAATTTTAAACAAGTTGTAACACTGTTTTCTTTTTATTCATGAGTTACTACCATTTACAAGTGGTAAAAGGGAGTTTATTGTAAAGTGATACCGTTCAGTGCGTCGAATAATTTTTAGCTCTGTTCAGAAGCATCTTTTTCTATGCAGTCAGCGTCCCTGGCTCTGTTTACAGAGAGACTTGATTGAAGGTGTTTTTCAAAAATGCACTGCCAGTTAATAATATGTATCTGCCTAAATACATTTTTCAGCATGTGACATAAATTTTGTTCAGATATACTATTGTTGCAAAGTAATGAAGGGGTAAAGGACTGTATGGGGTGTTTTTTTGGACATGTTCAAGGTGGAAAATTATGGTTTTAATAATACTTTTTATTTCTAATCGCAATGGAAGCTTTTAGTGCAGTGTTTTATCTTTTACATTTTGTTGAGTGACTGGGACTGTACTGGATAAAGAGATGGATGGAGTGATGATTTTTATTCAGTGAAATTTATCATTGGGTCTCAAAAAATGAGTATATTCTGCTTTCTTCCCCACACTTCATTTTTGTTAGCAAGATGAGTAACTGTTAAAACTGGGTGATTATTGAAGAAAGATAGATATGGGTCTTGATTATGTCACTAGGGGAAGGTGAGGTGTCCATCGAATAACTGTTTTCATTGAAAATGTGTCACGCCGCGGGGTGCAGCGTGCCTGGATGTGGGCGGCGTCGGGCAGGCAAGACGAAAGCAGGCAGGGATATCCAGAAAACGGGGTTTATTGTCAGACGGTAACACGGGTATCCGCCACTAGACATCACAATGACAGACCTAGGGAGACGAACTCAGACGCGGACTAAATACAAAAGACGGGGCAGACTCGACAGGACACGGAGGATTACAATCAGCAATAGACGACAGGTGGTTTCCATCAGGGGCTGAACACGAGGAGCGAGGGGGGCGTGTCACATACGGGGCTCTCACGGCCGGAGCATGACAAAATGTGCATCCGTTGAATAAATATCTAGAGACATATGTTGGTAGACGCTGGATTCTGTGGAATCAGAGAATTCTCAGATTGCTCTGAAATAAACTACTTGATCAGTTTTTGGGCAGAGCTGTTTAAGTGATTAGATCAGTAGTGTACCTCTGATTAGGAATCTAGCAGGGAATTCAGATGTAGCCGTATGCTGGTGAGGTAATACCACTGTGAGAAGCTGAAATATAGTGATGGGGAGAAGAGTTACTGCACATGGGAGAATGGAGAGTGGAGGATGGTGATTTTCCACCTTCCCAAGCCTCCTCCATGCCCAAGCAGCTGCTACAGGCCCAGGTGGAGATCGATCTGGCTAGCAGTCAGCCCTGAAGAGGCAGAGCTTGGCGCATCAGTCATCTGTCTTTCTTCTATAACCATTTATCTAGTAGCACGGAGAGCTTGGAATCTGTCCCAGGAAGCGCAGGTCAGAAGGCTGGACATGGTGGTCCATCACCTTGACGAAAAAGGCTGGAGACATTTCCTATGCTTGTCATGTCTCTCTGATGTGACGAGGAATTCCGTCTAATGCGCAGTCCGGTATGAATGGGGGAAAATGTAACGTATCTGCTTCGGTCAAGCAGATGCACTGTTCTTCCCCATTAATCTGAGGTGACGTTCAGACCTCTGCAGTTTCGATCGTCCTGCAGGAGCAGCGTCCTTCTCCTCTTCAGTGTCATGCTAGGTGAGCATTGTGCTGCTGAAAAAAATGTCGAATGTCATTTCCAAAAGGACACTTTTTTCCTGATAAGCCTCTTGTTTTTATTAAGAACATGAGGCACACAGACTCATGGTGACTAAATGCTCTCTTAGTAGGGACAGGGTCTCCGGCACGGGGCACTGTGGATGGCGTCCTAGTTAAATATCTGTCCAGTGTTTCCCCAAGCATTATATTAGATGGGGCACCCTGCCCCCCCCCTTGAAGGTCAAGTTAATTTTATTTAATTTTATTTTATATATAGCGCCAGATCACAACAGAAGTCATTTAAGGTTGCCTTTCCTATAGAACAGGTTTTTACATTGTCCTTTTATTAAACAAATAGCGTTGTTATTTACATAACAGCTTGTCATTTTTGTCTCTACACGGTCGCATATTCTCCTCTGCTCTCTGTATCGCGCATGGCGGATGACTTTTCACTCAAACACTTATTGGATTGTCTTGTGTCCTAAACTTCTCCTGGAGGACACCCAGAATCTCAAGGTGACTCAGTCCTTGTCCAGCCTCTGGTGAGACATCAAATGAAGAACTGTTCAATTTTTCTGACCCTCCTGGCAAAACCAATAATGATCAGTCAAAAAGAGGAGAAATTAGTGCAAATTAAATTTTGGTTGGGAGCATACACACACTGGTTAATGGGGGAATCAATGGCACCTTCATTTTTTTGCGTGGGAACTGAAGTAGAAATGAGTATAAAGGTGGATTACATATTCTGTCAGTGGGAGGTTGGGGGGGAAACCCAACATCAAATTTTAGTGATGGGCGGGGGGCTTCCCCTGCATGTTGACTGACACCAACCCTGTGTGCTGTGTCTACGGTATTTTTGTAGCAATTGATTCTTTGTTTCACGTCCCTCGAATCACTATTAATATCATATCAAATCGTTACAAAATCAGTGTTACGAAATCTGCACTTCACAGCCAAAACAGATTATTTTTAAATCATTGCTATTTCTGCCCAGTGCTCCAGCCTTGTTTCACTGCGTAGTGGCTGCCAAATTCAATATAAATATGTCTGTGGAACTAAGAACGAGACATTTGTCAACATACGGTGCGCTCTGAATTTATTTTTAAACTCTGGATCTCACGCACACAGATTTCAGGTACCCTGTAGAGCGACTTTAAACGGTTGTTCTTTGCTCAGGAAGCAGAGAGAGAATAGGCAATGGAGGTATACAAATATAAACCCTTTTGCCATTCTCTTTGCGAGTGAAAGGAGAGCAGGAGCCGGTAGTACAAACGGGGTGAAGGTCAAGTCCTCGAGCGGGTGGGTATTTTATGGCCGGCCATTGATGCGTCCCCCTGACTGAGTTCAAAAAGGGCAAGTGTTTCAGTGCACATGCGCAAGCAAGGGGTGATTTTTGGCCAAATGTTTGATACTTCAAACTGAGTAGATGTAGGGGCTGGTCATCACCGGAGTCTCCTTTGTTCACGGCAAGCTTGAAATTTCACTCCATCGAACCTCAATGGGAGGCAGTGTCTTGGGGCTTGGAGATGGGGCATTCAACCTTCTTGGCTCAATGTGGATGTTGCTGTTGATTCTTTATACTCCAACAGCCTACAGGCGTAGGTCCATCATGACCAAGACTATGATAGTAGATAATACCCTCAACCAATGGAAAGGCTTTTTCAGGAAGTGTTCTCTACCAGAGCGCAGCCATATCAGCATTTGTGTACGAAATACTATTTGGCTCTATCCAAATAGTTACATTTTAATTTAAAAATAGTCATTCATTTCTGTTTCCACCTTTTGTTCACACTACCCCAGAGTTTTCAACCTCCAAAAGAGGACACTTTTGTAAATGCCCTCACATAGGATAGTGAAAACTCAGAGTTGCAGTGTGGATGACTGAAAAATGAAAATTTGAAAACACAGATTCTGAAAGTGTGCTAATTGGTCCCTACTCCTCACATGATCCTTCTCTGATTTGATCCCACTAGTCACAACCTCTCGTTGTCTGATTGGTCACTTATGTCAGTCTTCCCCAGTTTTGGTCCTGCTCAAATACATTTAAATCGGCTTAATTATCAGGTTTGGGAGGTGTTTTGAACGGGGTAATCTGCAAACTATGGATTGTGGACCCTCACACCTGGAATTAAGAAGTCCTGCCCTATCTGGAAGTAAACCGTATCCCAACATGGCAGGTGTGGAGGAGCTGCTTTTATTAGCAGTTTCCCTGTTACTGACCTGTATGCAGTTAATGGCGGGTTACACAGTGCGACTGCTGCAAACCAATTTACCAGTCACTGTGTTGTTCTGCACATGCCCAGTGCAGGCTAATGCAGTATTTCTGGTCTTAGGGGACCCCCAGATGGTCCACATTGTTTCTGCTATATGCATTTTTGGTGGTTTAGGGGGTGTAGAAATACTTTTGTAAGCAATGTGAAAACTCCTGTCTGGATGGAGATTTTAAATGAATACGTAGCAGTGAGGACATAGCGTACGGCTGCCTTGCTGTATTGATGATGATCCTCAGCATGAAGCTCCTTCCAGCAGCCTTTGGACTGCGGTGTGTTTCTGTACAGTCGGGACAAACCAGGGGAAAAAATGCAAATGAACCATATTAGGTTTTAAATGATGCTTAACATTTATATTTGCTTTCATCGACTAGATGTTCATCTTAGCTGGAAGGCCTGAGCATTCCTCCTGATGGAGTGAAATGTTGAAGCAAAATGTCCCAGGCTTTGGAGTGTGGGGCTGTCTGGTACTGAGCTGTGCGTTTGTCTATGCAGTGATCGACTTCGATTATCTGTCAAAATGGGGAGGAATATCACACCATGCTTCTTTACGAAGGAATGCTGACCAGGAAAGGAAAACCAGAGAAGGGTGGTTTTGCTGCCTCCTGACGCCCCCACCTCTACGTTACGTCCCCCCACCCTCCAGCAGGTTTAGCTCATTGTTAGCTCATATTGGAAATCTTACATAATCTGACCCCGCCTTTAGCCTGCGGGACGATGGAAGAGGCTTGAAGGAAATATTTAGTACACAGTGCTGCTCAGTGGAAATCCTCAGTAGATCAGAGCAATGTTGGTCTGAAGTAATTGCCTGTATGATAACCGTAATTCCAAGTCAAGCCCCTAATTACAGCTGTTTCTATGAACAACAGCTTCACCAATCATGACTTTCAAATCCCGTCCATCTGTTCAGCTTCACTGGGGTTTTAAACTGTTACAGACGAGCAGGATGTTGATGTCCTCAGAATCCATTTGTGACTTTAGAAACCTTTAGGTTTATTCAAATCGGAAGACTTCTATGTGTGCTTGGGGGGTGACTGAATACTGGTATTCCAGGGATTGTGTGTGCTGAGGACCATTACTGGCTGGTTTCGGTTTCCAGCTGAGGACCAGCCCAGGTTGTAGATAGGTAGGGAGGGGTGCTCTAGCTCAAAAGGGTTGCGGATTCAAATCGCAAGGAGCATATACCCAAAGGAGCATATACCCAAAGGAACATATAACCAAATTGTAACCCTTCATTCTACTGTCAGTCACTTTGGATAAAAGCATCAGATGAATGTAAATGTAATGTTTGCATATTGACATGCAGATTGGAGTGGTCAGATTGGCAGCGAGGATCCCTATTTGGTGATTTACAGAGGGTGGCACCAGCCAGGTGAGGTCCTGTGTGGGTGCAGGTGTATGCAGGTCTATCTGGGGGGCTGTTGCCAGTCTTTGTGCACAGAGGCAATTCTAGAGCATCTGGTCGATCATCAGCAAAAAAACAACAAAAAAAACCCAAAGGTTCCCTCCAACTCACTCTCCCAATGGTGCCCTCCAACTCACTCTCCCAATGGTGCCCTCCAACTCACTCTCCCAATGGTGCCCTCCAACTCACTCTCCCAATGGTGCCCTCCAACTCACTCTCCCCCAACATGTTCTTATTTATTGAAATTATTTTAGCATGAATTCTAAATAATATCAGCAAAGAGATTCCACTAATAAAACAGAATACACTAATAAAGCAAATTTGTCATTGTCGTTGCCCTCCCTCCCAGCTGGGGGCCCCAGGCAATTGCCTGCCTTGCCTGTCTCACTAAGCCTCATTTTGTGCAGTGTGATGAGGGCTGTTCTGTATGGAAATGCCTCTCTGGATGAGCTAGACCAAGGTTCCCCAGTCCCAATCCTGCAGGGCCAGAATCCTACACGGTTTGCAGGTTTCCCCGTTCAAACACATCTTAATCAGTTAATTACCGGAGTTAGTAGATGCGCTCGAATAGGGGAATCTGCCCACCAGGACTAGGCAATGGGGTAGCTAATTTATGAACTAGTGTAACAATGCTCAGCGCAGATACAAAGGCTGCTTTTGCAAGTTGCATTATTTTTTATAATAGTCATGGGTAACTAAAAGAGAAAATGTACGGGACATATGAAGGCTGCGTGTGAGGGGGGGGTGGCCTTTGGTTGACCGGGGGGGGGGAGGACCTGGTGAGAGGGATTACCCAGTTTGATTGGCTTGGTATGTCCCTCATTCCCAGCGGCTTGTCAGTATTGCTGGTCTCTTTATATTTGGCCCAAAAACCTAGACTACAGTCCAAAGAGCTCGACAGCCCGGCTCCTTGAATGTCACTGTTTACATTTGCATGACATCCATCCGCAGCTCATCCCTGGCTTATCCGCAGCCCACCCCCCGTCTCCTCCGGAAGTGGGAAAACATTCCATCATAAATGTTGGCCACCATGGAATGTGGTTTTGTCAGCTGTCTTGATTTGTGATGTCGTCTCACACAGAGTCAGTGTGATGCATCATGGAAAAGGTTCACTGTTGTTTTAGTCTACTGATATTTAGTGTTATGGTGTGTGTTTGTGTGTGTGTGTGTGTGTGTCTCTGTGTGGTGGGGGCAGGTCATATCTGAGACAGTGTTTCTTCTTTGATGCCGTGACAGAAAGGCCATCTGAAAGCACTGACCTCTAATGTCATATGACTTGCTAAGGCCAGTGGGCAGGACCAATCTCCCAAAGCTTCTTTTGGGGGGGTCCAGCTGAACTCATCATTGTGATCAATATTTTTTTTTTCCTTGGATGCGTGATTTTCTAGGCGAGAGCCGTCAGGTCGCCTCGGATTTAGACGACATGGCCTACATGCCTACAGGAATAAGCAGCAGATCCTTAAAGCATCTTTGAAGCTCAGGGTATCTGTTTATTTCGCACTCCTGGGTAATTTATGTATAGCAAGGTCATGTGATTAAACACTGAGGGCATTTCTTAGAAACTACCCCCCTCACAAAAGGGCTTATTCAACTGCTAGTTGCGCAGTTATGCATGTTTGCTAGGTACAGATTGTATTGTTAGACAAGATCTCGAGTTCCACAATGCATAGAGCATGTGGCGTCTCTGACGTCATGCCAACATATACAGGCGGCGTTCACGTCGTGAGGAAGTGGGCAGGCGCTGTGAGCACAGGGCATGACGAGCGTGCCGCCCGCCCACACGCGTCCTCGCTCTCCCTTCACGGCAGAGCGTGGCACCGTAGCGTGCCGCCACCAATCTGTGGCAGTGGCTTAGAACGGCTAATGCGGTCGCAAGATGTTGGTTCTAACCCAGGTTTCGGTCTGAGGGTAGCGGGGCAGCCGTGGATCACCAGAACAGAAAAGGGGAGGGGCTGAGAGTGGGGGGGCCCTGGTTACAGCTGATGCCATGGCTGGGATCCGTTTGTGATGTCATTACCCAGAAGCCATCTGTGGGCTGATGAGGACCCTGTTTCTCAGTAATGCAGACACGTGCACGCATACACACGTGTGCAAAGCAGCTCATGTTACATGCTCTAAAAATGAAGCACAGTTTATGCAACAGCCCCGTTTTAGGAATGAAAACGTTGCCACAAACTGCAATATCCGCTGCTTGGCTGTGCTCTTGCGATGGATGTCAGCCGTGTATCTAATCAAGCAGGTAATTGATTCAGGTATTTAATTAAGGATGGCATCTCCCCCGCTAGGGCTGCAATGAATTTACACCAAAGGTGTACAAATATTTTCACAGGCAAAAGAAGTTTTGTGGAAACTGTCAGCTGTGGATTTTTCTTTGAAAGTGTAGGGACGATTTTCACAGAGCTGCATTTCAGCATTTGTGACCCCTTTCCCCCCCCCCCCCTTTCATTTGATAACCTCTACAGATTCAGGATGTGGTGAAGCCTACCCCCAGACTGTCTGTTGTTAATGCACCTCTTGACAGACGTTTTGTGCATACACCGTGAATGGGCCCCCATTGGTTCGCATCCGTTTCCTAGACTGCACCACGGCATGAAATGGGAGGAAGCTGGGGGTGGTGTTTGTGCACTGGGATGGGATTGGGTGCCGGCCTAATTCACTCCGCCACACTCCTACCTGGAAGGACTAACGCAGCACACTGAGAACTCACATTGGTTTGACACTCTTTGTGCAATTCAGCGTAGTGATCTGTATACGCTGACATAATTTGTATCTTGCTTGCTTTAGATTATAATTAAGAAGTAAGTATATTTGAGGTCTCTATTTGCATTTTTGTAACTGATCTTTTTTGATAGAGTGATTTTAGCAGGATTTGTTTAAATGTGGAATGGCATGGCCATTTTTTATCTAGACAAAGCACGTGCAAAAACACATGGTTCACAGAAATATGGGGGTGTCATGCTTTTCTGCCAAAACCATCCGGGGGGGGGGGGGGGGGGGGGGGGGGGGGGGGGGGGGGGGGGGGGGGGGGGGGGGGGGGGGGGGGGGGGGGGG
>JAODUD010000019.1:3601958-3612180 GCA_026784285.1 Stomatorhinus walkeri | reverse complement strand
GAATGCAGAATTTATTTGTATGCCGAAACTATAGCTGCTAATCATGCAGCGAATATCAGTTGATAGGCATGGAAGGCAGCACATGAGGGATGGAAGGAGAAAAATGGAAAAATACAGATTTTGTTTGTGAAGCAGCCACAAGGATCAATGATTTAATTGTTATTGTGCAGCTGGTGACACTCGCACAATGAAACTGAGCAGCAGCTTCCATTGATGCCCCCATAAAACACATATGCTAAGGAAATGAAGCACAGTACCCGAATACAAATGCTGTTGTTACATTTGAGATTCTAGGAAGGCTGGAGTCAGGATGTTGCAAAGTGAGTAGTACTGGGCAACAAAGTATTGACTGAGTACTAGACAGACTAAAGTGCAGAACATAAATTTAAGGACATGACAAAGTGCATGATATAAAGACAAAAAACGGTGGAAAAACAGGAAATGCATAGTAGTGCATATGGCAGCAGGACAACGCTGTAGTGCAGCTGTGGCAACTAAAGGGAGGAAACTACCCAGGTCACAATTCTAAATTCTGAGAATGTTTACTGAATGTTATGATTAAGCTATAGAAACAAAGTGCCAAGTTTCCCCGATCTTCCCAGAATGTTATCCCACTACTACAACTACTACTACAATTAGTGCTGGGCGATATGGCCAAAAATGTTATCATGGTAAAAAATGTTCATATCAGTTAATATCGATAATTATCGCTAGAAATCTCAAGTCATCATTTCTCTGCAGTGTAAAGGCTTTTTTGAAGAAAAAAACGTGGTTTATTGTAGTTATAAACTTTTCTATATCTTGAGAATGTAACAAACATTTGCCAAACAGTAGTAATGGCCAAAATGACACTTCTGGAACAATTTGCTATATTTTCTGATCCCACTAGATGGAACTCTCTGTTCAAAACAGGACTCCAAGCACACTCACTCAAAAGGAAACCAAAACGGTCATATGTACCAATCGGCATTTCGCATTTCACGAGTCTGAGGTAGATGATGAGCAGGTGGTTTTAATCATGGGAACGCTGCCCCTGGCGTTCTTCCTATTGGTTCTTGATTCTCTGTGTATTATTACTGTCAGGATTTCTCATGGACTGAATTTTACTGTGGGTTTTACTTTTGGGTTTTGCTGGATCGCCCTCATTGGACGGCTTGCTTTGGGCTTGCTCTCTCGATGAGTAGCCCTGTTGTTTTGATGGTTCTGTCTGTTGTTTGCCTATGTGCCCTATTGCATTCTGTTTTGTGTTTGATAAATATACTAGTGGCATGTTGTGTTTAAATTATATTGAACTTTCATCATGCTTCTGGCATATCGATATTGAGAAAAATTATATTGCAATAATTATTAACATTTTATCATCCAACTCTAACTACAATTAAGAATAATACATTAAGGTTACAGATAGAATGTTCTCTGCCAATTTTGAGAAGACCAGTAAATAACTTTAGCTAAAGTTCTGGGAATGTTCCCTGTTAGCTGGGTAATTCTTCTGGGGAAGATGCTGTTTCTGAGTCTAGCTGAGTAGTGAGGTATGATGAGATCTTTCACAAGATGGCAATAAAGTTAAAAGCTTAATGCTGGGGTGAGTTGGGATATTGATGGGGCTGAAGGCCCATCAGAGGTAGTGATTGTTGTAGATGTTTGTGGTGTCTTGCTGTTGCAGGCCAATGATCTGCTCAGCTGACTCAGCCACTTGTTACAGGGATCAGAGGCAGAGCAAACAGGTGCACCACGCTGTTGCACATTAGGTCGGGATACTTTCCGTAGTACACTGGTAGAACTGTGTCAGGAGTTGTTGGGCAGTCTGGCTCTTATACCTCATTTTGAAAAACCAGTGCTACTGTGTCTCTTTGACTAGTGAGGAATAATTGACAAACCCTGTGAGGTCCACAGTGATGTGAATACTAAGGAACTTGAAGCTCTACATTACATCTATATTTATGTAGACTGGGAGGTTTTCACATATTTGGATCTTCTAAAATCTGTTATGAGATCATTTGTTTTTCTGGTGCTGAGGGCCGGGTGTTGGTCGAGCACCAGCTGGCTGGTTTTAGCACTTCCTCTCTGCTTGCTGACTCGTAGTTCTTGGCCATCAGCCTTATAACAGTAGTGTAGTGGTGTTGGAGATGGAGGTGGGACATCATAGTGATGATCGCCTTGATCAGTGGGCTCGTTACACAGTTCTGTAGAACTTCTGTGCTGAGTGGAGGAGGAGGGGGTGTCCATTCAGACAGTTTGATGTTGAATGGAAATTCCAATTACAAAGCTGTGTGTTGGAGTTTGGAGACCAGCTTGTTGGGAATTGAATGCTGAGTTGACATTAGTAAACAGCCTTCTGACATAGGTGTTATGATGGTATCTGAACAGTATAGAGAACAGCTGAGATGGTCTCTTCAGTTCTTCTCTTTGCCCTTCTGGCAAACTGGTATTTGCTCAAAATGGGGGATATGTTGGCGTTGATATCGGCTAGGACCAGTCATTTAAAACACTTCATTATCATGACACAGGTCATAAGTCATTTAGACGTCAGGATGCATGTCACAACTTGTTTTACTTTGTATAACTATGTATGATCTTGAATCTTGCTGTGGACTTTGGTATTATAATTATTGCTGGTGATGTTGGGGTGGAGACGGGTATGGACTAGAGTCTGGGACAGTGAGAGGTTACAGATACTGCTGAAGACCCTGCTAACTTCATGTGGATGGCTTGGTATCACATCTGGTCCTGGACCTTTGTTCATGTTCATCCCATACATGGCTAACCTGACATCAAGGATGTATAGTGATGGAATCTGATCATTTGAGGGTGGTGCGGTCTTATGGCTGGCTCGTCCACAGTGTGCTGGAAATCGTTAAGCTCATTTGTAATGGGCGGTATTGCCTGTGGCTGATGCTGCTACCCTTGTAGTTCACGGTGGACTTGATACCTTGCCACAGTATTGATTTTTGAAGTGGTCTTTGGTCTAATTTTGGGATGGGCTGGCTGCACGCGCTTGTGATATTCGTGTATGTAAGCTATTTATCCATCTGGTTGGGAAGGGAGCATTGTGATGAAAGTTTTGTAGCACTGTTCTGAGATCAGTCTGATTAAAGGCCTCTGCCACAATGAAGATATTGCCAGAGTGTACTATTTGTTGTGTGTTGGTGAGCCGGTTAAGTACCGGTGGTGGTATGTAGTCAGCAGTGAAGATGCTTGCTTTTAAACAGGATGAATTCTCCAAAATATTTTCTGCAGCCTAAAATGTGTTAATGGAAATCTGCCTCATATTTTTGAATGTTTTAATTATTCAGCCATACTGTATATAATGAGTGGTCTCTGAAAACTATCCATATTTGCAGTGTGAAAAGTGGGAAAGTTAAAGGTCTTCTCATTAAACGAAATAAAACCAATTTCCTGCTTTAATGCAGTGAAACCACACTGTTGTTTTATTAGGATTGATTGTTCCCAAAAATTGGTTTGTTTTTTTTTATCTCTGCCAGAAATCTCTGGCATGTTTTATGTAGCTCCACTTCTAAGCCACTGCATTTAGTATTCTTTTTCTAGTTGTGTAGTGTGATCTCTGTCCATGGTCATTTGAACAAATTTATTTTTCCTTATAAGAAACAAAAATGTTTGCATGGCTTCTGCACAAATTTCTTTGAGAAAATATTCCGTCATTACATTTCAATAGCTATTGAATCTTGATATATATCTCATGACCTGACCACTCTAATCCACCTTTGCATGTTATGCATGATGTCGTTTTTAGATACATAATTCTAAAGGAATGTTGTCCTCAGGAATATCACCCCATATGCCATAATATTCCAAACGTTAAAATGGTTTTGTGACACCATCAGTTTTGAAAGTGGTGATACAATAATTGATGTGGAGAGCATATCTCGTGGTTTCTCTGCTTCCCCTATATCTGGTTTCACCTCATCTGTAAGTTTAGATCCATACTCCCATGTGGTTCGAGGCTGGTTATTCATGGGCTGAATCTTGTTTAATGGTATGTAAAGTTTCAAATTTCACTTTAATTTATGTCTCATTCTGAATGACTCAGTAGCTCTTTACTTAGCACATGATTTTTTTTCTATAGCATATGAATTAATTAATTGCTGTGTGATTTGGTCGCGGCGGCACTTGAAATCAATGGTGCTAAAATCACAAAATCAATTTGGTGCTCAGTTTCAAGAGGACATCAGGAGCAACATTCCTGCCCTGAAAAAAAAAAATGACGCAAAGAACAGATCTGTGTCAGTGTCTAGAGGAGGTCAGCTGAAATATTCCCGGCCCTGAAGCTCAGCCTTCTGTTTTTAAAAAAATAAAAAATTCTAGTGCCCCTGGGCTGAGGAGAGGGAAATGGCTTTTGCTCAGGCAAGTGAAAACAGACACTCAGCTTTCGAGAGAAGATGGGTCCAGTGAAGAATTTGCACCTGTTTCCTGTGAAGTGCTCTGTTTTATAACGGTTGAAAGGGATAAGGAATTGTAAAATGTCAGGGCAGTGTCACTCCTGTGTCACGCAGAAGGCTGCTCTGTATATTGAGGTTCAAGGCCCAAATGGTGGGAAATTAGCAGTTGCGTTCCACTATCCTCAGTCAGAGCTGTTCATCGACCATCTTGTGAGGGGAGACTCGGCAGATGAATCTGAGAGATGCTGCGTGGTCCTGAAATCGGGTGACTGGGAGGTTTTGAGTTGGATCATCATGCTCCTGTTAAAATGGAATGAGGCTGATCAGCCCTGGTGTGATTTCAGTCTTCATAAATTGAAGACTCTGGTCCGGCTGTGTCATTTCACCAGCGATAGAGCCATGTGTAACTCGGCAACCGAAGGGAGCATGCTGTGGGACCAGCCCGTTTTTTCTTATTTGATTACATAAAAGGGGAAATATGTCTTCTTTCTTTTTAAAAAGAGTACACTTTGCAAGGAGTTGTAGTGCATGCAGAGCCTCGGATTCTGATGGCATCCTGTGTTTCCTTCCTTCACATTGCTCACCACACACGTCCCTCTGAATGTATAAAGTGGACACTTCCTCCACCTTGCAAATCAATAAACTGTGACGTCAGAGTGGTGTCTTCTCAGTGATGTACTGCTCTTGTCCCTGGATGATAAGGTTGGAGAGAGAGTTCTTTACACAGGACTAGTTTTCATGCCTAGTGAAGTAGGGATGTTTTGATCCACTTTTTTGGCACCCTGATCGAATCTGAATCATTATTTATTTAAATACATGTACACACACAATATACATTGCTGCATTTTACATCTAAGCCTTGTGACTTCACGATATTCTTCCGTGTGATGTTTCTGTGAGTGCCTAATTACATTTGTTGTATTAAGTACACTCCATTACTACCTTCTCTCAAAAGGATGGCTTTGCAAACATTGCCTGGAGATGCTGGCTGACATCGCGATAATAAAACCCTATGTTTTGGGCTTACTGCGGCGTGTGATGAAATCTTACAATCTGTCGGAGTGACGTGAATGAGGCTGATGCAGGAAATTAAATAGGGTGGGCTTTGGCTCGAGTTGTGGTAGCCGATATTGATCGATTAAACAGAAAAAAAGCCTGGATCGGTCCTGATTCCGATCTTTGATATCAGTTTGGGACATTACAGCAGCCAAATGCCGATGGCTGCCGGACACCATAAACGCATTGCTGCTGATGATTTTGATAGTCCCCAAAATGGTTCTGATGGATATGAGGTGCACCAAAACGGTTTTGATGGATATGAGGTGCACCAAAATGGTTCTGATGGATATGAGGTGCACCAAAATGGTTCTGATGGATATGAGGTGCACCAAAACGGTTCTGATGGATATGAGGTGCACCAAAACGTTCTGATGGATATCAGGTGCACCAAAATGGTTCTGATGGATATCAGGTGCACCAAAACGGTTGTGATGGATATCAGGTGCACCAAAATGGTTCTGATGGATATCAGGTACACCATCCTTGTCATAAGCAACATCTCAGGGTATTTCTTCCGGTGGAGAATTATATGTAGATCCATTATGAAGCACTGATTTCTTGCCTTGCTTCAGATTCTGGTCTGGGATAATACTGAAATATATTGACAAATTTAATAAATATTTAATAAAATATAGTGATTTGTGCACTTAGTTGTGCAGGTTTCACAGCTAGGTCACAAACATTGTTTGGCCTTTGCGAAGAGAGGAACTTCCATCTACTGTAACCAAAGTTGCAGGCGATCCCTGAACCTATGGGCACCAGGCAGGGAACAACCCAGGACGGGGCACCAACCCATCAGAGGGCACGCTCACAACTATGGGCAGTTTAGTAACTCTAATCAACCTCAGCATGTTTTTGGATTGTGGGGGAAAACCAGAGAACCCTGAGAAGACCCTATGATGACATGGGAGAACTTGCAACTGCCACACACATGGTGCCATGGTGGAGATTTGAACCTTGGACCCACACTTGTGAGGCCATAATGCCAACCAGCATGCCACCCCAGAGAGGAACCTATTGAGGAATAAAACTGTTATATACAATATTGTAATACAAAACTTAAAGTATGCAACGATATATATTATTGATATTTTAGGTTTTTTTTGTGATGGTCCGGGAGGAGTGAAGACATGTAAGATGTTAGTGCAGTGGTCACCCCTCATGCCAGTTAGTGCAGTGGTCACCCCTCATGCCAGTTAGTGCAGTGGTCACTTGCACTGGGACTCTTATACATGATCGGTTATTGGCACCAAGACCCAAAGTAAGTATGTTTTCCCAGGCTCTGGACTTTCTGGTCTTTGCTTACTGATCTAGTAAGCAAAATTTACTGATTTTGTCGAGGGGGGGAGAATTCTTTGCTGCACCCCTGAGTCTATTGATAAAAATGTAGAAGTAAGACACGTAGAGTATGGTGAGAGAGAAAGCTTGTTTTTTATTGGTATTTCAGGAAAATACCTTCTTGTTTGGCATCATCTTCTCAACATCCATAACTCAATCATCTCCTCTATGCCTCACCCTTAAACTCCTTATGCTGGTGATGTAAGTGACTCTTATTCTCTGTTCAAGCACCTTAGCTTGACTAAACATATATAAGATATGGTCTGGGACAGCATGTAAAATCCATGGATTGTCTGCAGGCCATTGGAATAGTTATACTTCATTGATCCCCATGAGGAAACACCCTCTCTTGCTTTGCTCCCCCCCCCCTTGCTTTCCATGAATCTTGGAGATAATGGTCAAAGAGCAGCCACCTTGCATTCCCCAGGGCATTGGGGGTTAAAGCCCTTGCTCAAGGGACTGTGGGCATGTGACCATTCTGCTAAGGGTGACCTTTGACTCACGGTCATGGCAGATTAGCCCGCTGAACCACATACAACCCCAAGGAAGGTGCGTCAGTAGCAGATGGATCAGTGGCAACCACTTTGAATGACTGCAGTCGATCAGCTGTGCTCCATGCTTCTCGCCGTCTTTGGCATCGATACGCCGCTTAGTTAGACAGGCGGTGCCCACAGCAGGCCAATCAAAAATTCCAAGTGAGTATTGTGGAAAACGAGGAAAGTCATTTTCCCGCAGAACATAGGCTGTCCCCTTCCATCGGGAAACCTTGCCTTGGTTATGGGTCAGGTAAATGTTCACCTTGAGAGAATAACAGTAATCCCGTTTCACACCAATTCAGCTGGATACACACTGAGTAGCGTTCGACAGGGCCTAACTACATTCAATGGCAATTTCAGCCATTTTTTCCATTTTCTCCAGAGCTGCTCTTTATCTCTACTGGCCAAGGCTGGTACATTTTTTTTCATGATTGGGGCGAGGGGGGACTAGGATGCAGGAATATTGCAGCTGATTTCCTCATGAAACTGATAACCAAATCTGTTTTTAGTTATTCTGCACTATTTCACGGAGAGGGATATTGCACCTGGCGTCTTCACAACACTGACAGCACAGCTGTGTTCCGAATCAAACTTTCCCTTGGTATCATGTATGTGTGATGTCATGCACACGCGTGGGAATGGTGTGTGACATCCCCACAGCCTGTATTATCACATTTGCTGGAAAAGCTTGGATATTTCCTTCTGAAATATGCGAAGCTGCTTTTTTGATATGACTAAAGGTGGTGTATGCTTATGAACATAGTCCTCCAACAAGATCTAGACCACAATGGTTAAATCATGAAGAAAAGTAAGTGTTTTAGGTTGTATTCTCTGTATATTTTCATACGCGGATTTGAGACTGGATTGTATGTCTAACACAACAACAGAGCACAGCACACATTTTCAGCCAAGGGGCAGGTGGTAATGTTCCATAGCCTTGCATATGTTGAGTTCGCTATTAGGACATCATACATGCGTGAATTGTGTCTGATGCTCATTGTCTGGGGTTTAAAGTGACTTACAGTTTCATTATTCATATGTTGTGATGTAATTATTTGTCTAGCTATATCTATCACCAAATTTAGGTAAAGAATCTCACTTTAGGGTACAACAGCAGGTCCACTTGTAGACTTTACCACTATTATCCTTCCTGGGTTTTTAGGATTTTGTACTTGAACTGCATATTTGCATCCTCAAAATGCCTCAAACCAGTCAAGGTCATGGTACATATTTATATGCGTTTAGGGGGCACCAAGGTTAGATGCTCCTGCTACCGGAGTACAGGAGCAGGTCTCATTGATGCCTTGACCCCTTACCAAGTG
Source organism: Stomatorhinus walkeri (assembly GCA_026784285.1). Taxonomy (NCBI): domain Eukaryota; kingdom Metazoa; phylum Chordata; class Actinopteri; order Osteoglossiformes; family Mormyridae; genus Stomatorhinus; species Stomatorhinus walkeri. The sequence continues at coordinate 3,603,525 of JAODUD010000019.1, read as the reverse complement.
CCATTGCACGGTTTATCCTTGCTGATGCATCCAGTCAATAACAAGAAATAGGGGCACGTATCTCCGATCGATTACCCTTATCACCTCCTTCACTGCAATTTCAATTCAGATTTTAATAATATATATCATGATGTCACTTGGGAACATATCTATCTAGCGGGGATCACATTACGCATGTTGTAATCATTTGGGGCGCGAACATTCAAGTAGCCTTTAACACAATAGCCCTAAAATGACGTGTTGACTTGATGCTGGCTGCTAACACCTGCAGCATCCAAACCAGAAATTGACCTGAGATCACTTTAAAAGTAGGATTTGGGTAATTTAGTAAAAGTAAAATAAACTATGATGAAATATATTTCACCCAAAGTCTTTGCAAAATGTGTTTAAGTTGGGAAAGCAGCCAAAGTTTCAATCTCAAATGAATGAATAGCAGTTTTCAGGGTATATGTTTCAAAGCAGTGGGGATGTCAAAATAATATTTTGTGTTGGCGGATAATGCTGATGTACTGGCTTGGGTCTATGGTAGCTGGAAAGAACAAGTCTTAACTTACCAGAATTTTCGGAAACACTTCGCTCAGGACAGTCCTGTCCTATTTCACAGCCTGTAGACTATAAGATCCCAATTAATCCCCGAGGTCAAACTTTCATCAGCGTCACAAAGTCAAGGTCCAATGCCCCCAATAGAAAATCTTCCGAGGGAGTCTTACTCAGCAAATTTCGCTGACCTGGGTGTCCCCAGGGTGCCAAGTGGGGAACAAAGAGGATCATATGGTCTGAATTAATTGTGTTTCGGTTCAGATGACTGGAATCTGCCATTTGAGTACCCATGGCCTAAATAGTTTAGAAACTGGACTACACACGGTGAACGGCTGCGAATGCTGTGCGTGTAGCCCAGATGGCTTCGTCTGGTGGAGATCATGCACATTGACTGCACTTGTGGAAGATAATTGGTTAGGTGTTTCTAGCAGTTGGCAGTATACGGTATTTTCGAAAGCAGCACTTCTCTGGCGTTTTTGGTGGGAGAGGGTGTCCCAGCTAGTTTTGTAGTAAGGATTTCAAAACACTGTGGTATGCTGTATTGACTTAAACTGTTGATAAAAGTTGACCCGTTTCACTACATTGCTTGTATTTGTGTTTGCTGTGATACATCTGCCCTCTCCTGGTCTGGTGGAATATCGCTGCTGTATGCTAGAACCGACCGCGACCATCCACATCCACAGCCAAACGTAGTACAAACACAACCTTCTGCGAACACGGCTGTCCATATCCCGAAAGCGGAAAAGTAAAGAATGAACTCGACTTTAATAATCTTGATTTCCAAATGTTGGCCGAGCTGGTGTCCACATACATGTGGTCCTATAGTGTATGTCTGTTCTCTCGGGTTGCGGTTTCATAAAATAAGACACAATACTTATATTAGCACTGATGTTATAACAGCAGTAACACAACACTGTTGCTTTCTTCGTTGTCTTATAATTTATTTTGTCAGGGGTGACCACTGCACTAACTGGCATGAGGGGTGACCACTGCACTAACTGGCATGAGGGGTGACCGCTGCACTAAC